>WIXG01000171.1:0-163682 GCA_009869945.1 Mesaphorura yosii
GTCTCCAAATTTGGTGTCCCCGCTTTCTCGTGTCACTCATATGCAACACATGCGGCACATGCTCGTGCGTGGCTACTTCGCTGTTTACGATTCTGATCTTGCACGGCACGAGATTGTTCATTGTTCGAGGATGGGTTTATGAAAAGCTTGAAGTTACAGGGAAATTGTCACATGGGCACATCGTAGGCTACGCACATGAACCTCTTCTAATCTTGAGGTTCAAGAAGTTTTGTGAACCAACTTTAATCCAAATCACAAGCTACTTGTAGCCACGTTTCCATTTTGTGTAATTTGTGTTGTAACGAGCTCGCCAGTCGCCTCTAAACCGGTGAAGGCTTCCCTTAGCCTTGTGAATGACGGTCTGGTGGCCGGATTCTCATCCCAACAATTTTGCACAATTGTGAATCTAGAAAACCAGGCAATACATGGCCGAGTGTGAAAAGGGCATCTTCCTCAAGTACACTCACATCTCAGGAGGAGCATGGTATGGTTCAGTGATTCTTTCTCCTTCAAGGAGCAATTCAGCGAGCTCTTGCGCATCTTGAAAGTTCCAGCTACCATATGGCACTGCGCCAAGGGAGAAGATTTCCCAGGCAAGAATGCCAAAAGCCCAGACATCGGACGCTGACGTGAATACGCCATTAAAGCATTCAATGGCTAGCCAACAGAGTGGCAACCTCTGGTGCACGTTCTGTTGCTGGTAAACTAGCGCCCCATACAGCTGACGTGAGAGCCCAAAGTCCCCGACCTTAGCCTGCATGCTACTGGTGAGCAGTACGTTCCTCGCAGCAAGATCACGATGGAGAAGACCAAGAGACGCCAAAAATTCCATGCCTGTGGCTACGTCCAGGCACCATTGCAGTAGGTGAGAAATATTGAAGCGTCGAACCCTTCTTTGAGTAGGCGCAGCGCGTATGAGGAGATCTTCCAAGGCTGTATGCACATTATTGTATCCAAAATAATTAAGCACTAAAAATCATGAGTACAGACTTTCGTGATGCGTTTACAATAGTAATGTCCATTCGTGGAAGAGTTTGGCTTCTGTGCTATTGCGGAGGCTCCGCTCTCGTACCCACTGCGGTTTCGCTCAAAAAATTGCTCCAGTGACCCCTCGTCGCAGAGCTCCATCAGAATATAAATTTCCCCTGCACAGTAAACAACAAAATGAAATGTGAAAACGATTGTGCATATAGACGAGAAGCTACCGTAAATGGCTCCAGTGAATTCAGCACCGCGTAGACGTACAATATTCTCGTGCTGTAAGTGTGTCATGATCCGCAATTCTTTCAATAATTGAAGCAGGTCGCCTTCTGGACAAAAGCGCTTCGGCACTTTGATGGCCACCTTTTTATTCTCCCGATTATTGTTCCTGGGTAGAAGGATTCCTTCGTAAACCTTGCCATACTTACCCGAGCCAAGTCTTCGTGATATGTCTGCGTCAAATGAAAAAGTCACAAGGAAGAATTTGAAATTCGGTGTCAGGGTTCAATAATAATTTTGCGATCAAGTTCAAGTTCTTACCTATTCGGAAATGTTTTCGTTGAACAATGAATCTTTGATCAAAGGGTCGTATCTCTAAATCGGCAAGCCAGCCCTGAATGGGGCCAAGTAGTACTTCCGCCTCGGCATCGGCCTCAGCCTCCACATCGG
Organism: Mesaphorura yosii; assembly: GCA_009869945.1. Lineage (NCBI taxonomy): Eukaryota > Metazoa > Arthropoda > Collembola > Poduromorpha > Tullbergiidae > Mesaphorura > Mesaphorura yosii. The sequence continues at coordinate 1,651 of WIXG01000171.1, forward strand.
CTCTAGCCCCGGCAACCTCAACATCAACAGCGTCTACATTGGCTCCAGCCTCGGCAGCCTCCACATCGGCCCCGGCTTCCACCACCGCATTGTTCCCGGCATGCTCGTTTGTGTATGTCTGCGCGGAACCAGCTCCGTATAAAATCCTGTCCAAGTCTTCTTGATCGAGAATACGTTTGCGCTGAAAATAGTATTATGAGAATGGCTATGAGAGGGTACAAGGTTCAAAGGGTCCAACCTGACTATGGCATATATACCTTGAAAATCAAACATCGGAAGTAAGCTGAGAGAACAAGAGTCACCAGCACCAAGAACCCCAACGCACTCACTCCTAGACCTACCCACAACGGCCACATGTTCTCCACTGGTACTGCCGGTGGCAGCAACACGTGGAAATCGAACAACGTCTCACCAGCAGCGTTCATTGCAACGCACCTGTACGTGTCCTGAAGCTCCTTCGTGAACTTCTCAAATTTCAACGTGGTTCCATTGTTGATCGTCCGCACTTCAGCTTCTGATGAGGAGCTAATTGCAACCCACTGTGGAAAATGTGAAAATGTTCTGATTTAGCGCCGCATTCCAAAATACTAAAATATTTTCGCTCCATTTGCATTTCACTTACCTTTCCGTCAACACTCCGGGTTCTCCAGCTGACCAAAGGCGGTGGTCTCCCAGTAACTTCGCATGGAATCAGCTTGAACTCTCCATCGTCTTCCAAATACACTTCCGAATCTTGGCTCAGAATGACAGGTTTCGTGGAGGCAACCACGTCCAACTTGGCCTCAGCTCGTATCCACGCGTACTCTGTGTCGAAGAGCGGTGCCTCACACACGACACGTTCTAAAGTAGTCGAAGATATGAAAAGTTCAACTTTCTCGTCGAATGGCCAGTCGGTGCTCGTAGTTTCATTAATGTCTGAGATTCGTGTCGCTGGAATGAAACCCAAATTATATAACAATGGGACGAGCGTGCCACACATTCTGAACTGACTACCTTTGTCCAGTTTTTGGAATTGACCTCCAGAAAAGCCGACATAGAAACGTACCCTTCCGGCAGACCAAAATGGATGGAGCTGGCACCTGAATCTGTACGACATGTTGGTATAATAGATGTACTTGAAGGTCGTCAAGTCGAAGGCTGTGTCCGGCTGCTTTAATAGTATCATCTCTCTCTGCAGTTCGGTCACGTTAATGGAGGCTCTGTCAGCAAGGTACAAGTAGCTCTTTTGACTACTCAACCCCAGCCACCGGAGTTGTGTGTACGAGTGACCTTCTCCTGTGCAATGAATAAGACCCCCAGGACTTGGTGCTTGCATTTCTTTACAAGAGACGGCTCCCGTTGGTTTCGCTTTGCATGCATGACCCATATAAGTCAGGCCACACTGTTGACAAAGGTACGTACGAAAGCGAACTCATTAAAATGTAAACAAATCAGGTTTTGGGTACGAACCCAGCGTGGCCCAAAGCACTCCGATAACAAATGACACTGCTGAGCGTTGTGGCATCTCAACACTGTCAGACTGACGTTTTCATACACGTGGGAGAAGCACTTGAAGCTGGGCCAAGCCGTCGGAGTCTGTAGTGGGGGAGGAACCTCAACCAGCCTCAAGACCCCAGCTCCAGTTGTGGGGGACTCATCATCTGCAATTGAAACATTGAAAGCAGGGGGAGTCGATTAACGAACCACATACTCACGTCATGGATCGATAATTACCCGCTCACCTTGCGTCGTCCAATTCCATCTGTGTACTACTCGTCCGGTGGGCTGAATGCTGAACGGAGTACACGATGTTGATGAGCAAGCCGCCCTGGTCTTGGGCGCAGGCCGGCAACAAAGGAAATCCGTCCCCGCAGCAAGAGATGTGTTCAGGGAGACTCCACGTGTCATATCGTAGGATACTGCAGGTGCATGAAGGGCGGTCGTGTTTTTGCAGATATCATTCTAATACAAGCGGCATGCGAAATGTGATGCAAAGCCGAATGAGTGAAGACCAGGTCCATATTTGATATTAACCAAGGATGAACTTACCTTATTCAGGACCTGGTAGATTAACGGGGTCCGAGCAGGTCCTGGCTCAGGCCAGCCGGTCATGCATGGAATCAGAATCGTGTCTTCAACGCCTTGCTCAAAGGTATGCGGAGGTGGGTCATAAATGTAAGCATCAGCCGCTGTAAAAGTTTAGGCACCGAGTACGTCCATCAAGTTACAATTAATCTATGGCAGTTGGCCTCACCCGTGATTTCTGGCTGTTGCTGCTGTGGAGCGTACAGGATCAAAATAGTTACCGGAATTATCGTCCATGGTCGAAGTTTTCCGTTACTTTTGTTCTCCACGGTACCTGTTATCGTGTACCTTGCACTTCGTCGACCTCGTGGGCTAAATGTGACCGTATTCATCCATTCTTCTTTGCCATTCTTGCCGACGAAGGCAATTTGGCGTTGTGAATAGAAGAGATTGTCATCGTACACTAAATGTTGATCGTATATGAACTCAACTTGTACTTTGATTAGTGCCTCGGACTGGCAACTAATCCGTGACCACTGACTAGCAGGCTCCATAAATATTTTAATAGTTGTATTGTCAACACATGACATGATGCTCGTGGTCAGCTTTGTTGTTTGAAGTATCGTCGCACTACACAGGAGAGAAAGTGAATCAGCCGAGATATTAACAGTGGACGTAGCATTTTTGTCACGGAATCGTAGAGCTGGTGGGACCACTGCATCTGAGTCGCACGACGTATACAAGAACGAATCCGAACTCGGTTGCCGTTCTCCAATTTCACTGGTGGCAGTGCCACTGGCAGAGTTGATAATCCATAAAGCGGCCACCAGAATTCTCACACTCTTCCTTGAGTCATACATTGTTGGTCGTACGAGCTGTGAGGCGCTGTAATAGTACACACAATAAACTTGCTTAATTCGCACCGCAGCATTCAACACTTCAGTGATGGACAAAACTAAAAACTGAAGGAGACCAGGGCGAAGGTCGGTGACAATCTTTACACAATATTTACTTCATAAATAAGTGTAGAGAACGAGAGAACAGATACACATTTCTAGAAATGAGAAAGGATGTAAACATATTTATACGTGCCAATCCACCAGAAATGCATTCTGATCGTCGCATTATGTTGTGCATGCAATATTATCGTGGCCATTTCCTCTCAAATTTAGCCAAAGCGACGATGAGACGACCACGACGGGGCGATTAAAATATCTCGTCTGTAGCTGTTCCATGAACTCGCCTATTCTCATGAACTTGCAATACTCATATTGACTCATCAATAATTGATGATTGAATTATTTGAACTGGTCCAAAATGCAAAATGAACTGATTCACTATTTGATCATATTAGATTAGCATCCAGCATTGCATGTCATGAATGAGCAAGGTGCTATTTTGAAATGCCATTTTGAACCATGTGCCAGGCCATGCTATGGGAATGGGATGGGAAATATGATGAAGTGGGAAAGAAGTTGTCATGAATTTCAGACGGAAGGAGGAAAAAACTAAACAGATTTGGGTTGATTAATACGCATTTGGACTAATTAAATTAATATTTGTCTCACATACAACATGAACGAATTACGTGGCTAATCAATTAAATGTGCTCCTGCTAGTTTGCAAATAACCGTAATTTAATTATCCGGGTACGAAAGAACATTATTTACAGTTAAATAGCAAGCCTTGCTATCAAACTTGTCATTTGGTTTTCGTTCAGATGTTTAGCAGCCTCGTATTTATATTTCATTCGAGTCATTCAATAAGCCAATGCGATTGATTTTTCTCTGCAATTTCTTTGATGACGGTGACAATTTTATGTCGGGTGATGACCACGAGAGGAAACAAGGCTGTACTTATTACAACTAAGCTGGTCAACGTGAAATTCCTAAAAATAGCAAATTGAAAATCCCGCATCCTGTCTTGATTGTCCAGTGACCCTGCTGGCAGGATGCCAGAGTCATGCATGGCTCTGACGATGTTCCTTTCGTGATACTCTTGTGATGAGATACGAGATGCAAAATCCAATAAGTCACTTGCGTCATCTCCTCTTGGCTCCGGTCTCTGCTTATCACTGCCTCAATTTCTCGTGAAGAGGCCCACAGTCTCGTTTTCCAAATTGCGAAATGGTGGATTTCGCACAGAATATATAAATACAAGACCAAAGACGAAGTTATGTTTCAGTGCATCTTTATCTTCAAGTTTTCAATTCATTACACAAATAAAATTGTCTCAGAATGGTTCTGAAATTCAGGGTCGGGGTGAACCTCTTCATCCTACTAGCCTTTACAGGGCTCGTCACTGCGACGTGCCCGGCTGAACCGTAAGGCGCAAACTCCGCCTCGACCTCGGGCGCCGTGTTTGCCAACGACCCACGCAACGACGACTCGGTCCTAGCCTCGCAAATGACGTGTGTTTCCATGCATGCAGCTCAACGGCGACTGCGAAAGGCGGGGGGAAATGCATAGCGATCGAGTTCAACCTCAAATCCAAGACGTGCAGGCTGTTTAACCACCGCGAAGGAGGCAAGCACCACGTCCAGGAAAGGGGCTCCATCACAGCCAAACACCACGTCATGCATCCAGAAACCCGAAGCTCCGATCCGAAGAAGAAAGCGACCCGAAAGAGTGAGCATAAATTCCGATTCAAGAAACTCGCAGAGGTCGTTCCTCCAGCCCCAGGCGGCTGCGGATGTCACACGCTTTCTGCACTCTGCTGAAGATTGTTTCGACCTTTGCTACGAATCAGGACGCCAGAAGGGGAGAGGTCAATATTCGGGATGGTCAACGCCAGGCACAGGCGTCTACCCTTACCCTATCGGGTACCCAGGTGGGTCAGAGTGCGAGGTGCTGACCATTCATCACGTGGGTCCTTCTGCAGTGGACTGCGAAGGATACATGCAGAGCCTGACCTTCGAACCCTTGTCCTACTTTGGCTTGCCTCGCATGTATCCTTCGCAGTCCAACACGAACACGACGACGAAAGAGGAGACCACACACACACACACGAACAGATGGAATCCTACACTCCGCGAGTCCATCATGACCGTTCCCTCTACTCTGCATTTCCAAGCGGATCTCGACTCAAAGGACGAGCCAAGGTCTCGATCCCTGTCCAACGGGTGGGCCAGTGTAACAACCTCGTTCATAGATTAACCTCGCATTTGTTTCCGTGGATCTTTCGCTATGCGTTCAACGCGACGAGTCGAGAGTGCGTTCTGTTTGATCCTGCGGGAGCCAATCAGCTCCGCGTGCCACCCGAAGAGCACTCGAACAGCAGCAGGCGAGTGGACTCTTCGTACTTTGAAGTCCAACTTCCGCACGAGGCTGAGGCGATGTTCTCCTTCAGCCGGAGCTGGACCTCGATCGGGGCGAACGCAGTCTCCAGTCTCTGGACCAACCGCCGAGTGTACACCACGAAGTTCATGGCCACGAATTCGAGACACGAGTGCAGTGCGGGCTGTCTGCGAGATGAGGCTTGTGTCGGTGTTTTGGTTGGCAAGACGCCCTCTTCCCCACTCGTCTTTGCTCAAACCAAGCTGCAAAAAGTGCAGGAAAAAATCGATGGCGATTCGTGAGTTATCACGAAGACGAAAGTAAATCGCAATTCCAGAGAATGACCTTGCTAATGATTCATAAGTAATGATTAAATTAGACCATTGTATGCAAATGTACCATCGACTAACAGAAGCAGATTAGTCAAAGCCAAAGCTGTCGTTGTGAGATGGTTGATGGTTGGGACGGGTGAATTCTTGAGGCTTCAGAAGAAATGTGTTGATTTCTGGTGAAAATTTTGTGAATAGTTACGTAAAACATTTTAAAAACGCAATTTCTAGCGAAATGATGAAAAGCAATTCTTTGGAAAACGTGGAATTACAAAGAAGTTTAAAGATTCAATTGCAGCATGTACCAACAAATTTGTATAAAAAGCGACAAGTTTGGAATCATTAATTCTCATTCTTCATCATTCCTTAAAAGCGACAATCCGAATTCAGGACAGATAGCTGCATTCAGAATCTACAATGAGACTGTACACAGTCTTAAGCGTTTTGGTTCTTTGTGCAATCTCGGCCATTCAAGCCGCCGAGTGGACGATGCACCACGGGACGAGTGCGTGGCAACGGGAGTCGCAGTCGCCTGATAAGTTAACCCCAATAGACAAAGCGGCTAGTGCAAGAGGAGCAGCAGGTACAGCAGCCATGCTCTGGAAAAAAACAGTTGAACCGCAGAGCCTCAGAAGGGGTGTACGTTCACCGGATCCCAGCCCGGCTCCTGACAGGATCATCTACCTCACCTACAAACCAAGGACCAGTAGACCGAAACCAATTTGGGTGTGAATTTATTCGTGATTTCTGATAACCGTATCTGTCTCGCTACTTGTTGGCTGGAAAAATTGTCATAAAAGCAATAAAGGAGGGTATGCATTAAGGGGTGGTTTTGGGCCACAATTTTTTATTTTTGCGATCAATAGGCCTTAATCCATAGAATCCATTTGATTTTTGACCTGTGCTGGTTGCTGCATGACTTCTGCTCCCTCGCCCACGTCCGGCAATTGGGTGGATGTGTGCAGGGTGGCTTTACTCTGAGCCAAATTTCACCACACGAACTCATGTTTAAATGTTCATTTATTTGAATAAATTGCACTGTAGCCACTTTCTGTGGTAATCGTAATAAAGTGACTATACTTCGTTAATAATTGTTATAAAATGTAAATTTTAAAATATTGATTTGCTTTGGTTAACTGAATTACTTTCCCCAGAAAAGTTCAAGACTTGCAGCCAGAATTATTTGCCCAGATTCGCATTTTTACAATTCCTGGCGCCCAGGCCTACCTTGCCCAGCTCCAGTCCCGTATTTCTTGAGGAGTTGATCCCAAAAATTCATCCTGGACGTGAAATCTTCGCGCTGCACTCTAGAGACCTTGTCAAAATGAAACCATTCGATGGGCTTGTCCTTTTCCGCTTTTGGCCACCCGGTGGCTACTCCAAGAAAACTGGCGTCCGGTTTCCTTTCAATAAAGGACGCGATAAATTAATCCAAGAAATTAGGCCAGCCCCAATTATTGAGAAATTCCCCAAATTCGTACCCTGTTTTAGCGAAGCTCACGAGGACCTTCACAAACTTCTTCGAATACTTCGTGGATTCCGTATTGCTCGGATTCAGGGGTCCATATGTGGGTCCACTAAACACGTACGGTTGCTCTTCGCCATGCAGCACCTTTCCAGCATACTTTTGCGGGACCAGACCCCGAAATCCGGCGTCTGGTGCCAAGTAGTCCCATATGTACGGGTACACGTCCGCACCATGTCTCACGTACTGCTGCACCGTCGCCCGGATCCCGTGGATGAAATAACGGTCGCTATGCATCAGCTCAAGCGCGTCTTCATTCTCTTCCACACGCGCGCCCGTAGACCCGAAGTAAAATTTCCTAATTTCTTGCGCTACTTCAGCGTACTTAGCCACGGGCACTTCGCCTCCATGCAGGACTTGAGTAAATGGCACGATTTTGTCCCAGTTGTCATTCAACATGCTCGTGAGCTGCGGGGTAATGAGCATGGGAAGGACGAAGAAGGTACCTTCGTTTCGGTCAAACCCGATCAGCAGGGAAACCTTTTTAGCGAAGCGCCCGGCTCGAAAAAGGGCTTCGGGGTGGTCGGGTAGGAAAGTGGACGCGGATCCGTTTTGAACTTCGATGGACGGTCCGAATGGAAGCGGGATGGGAATGTCCAACGTCCAATCCTGAAGGTAACAAAAAGATGAAATATTTACAATAAGTAAAATATTCTAGGCCCGAAAACAAGTCTTTTGCTGGCACGATTTTTTTATCAGTATCGGTGCACTACTTACGGGTACAGGGTGGAGGCTTGCACTCTTTTCGATTATTTCCTTCGCATCTCTAGCCAGTAAACATTTCACAAGTGTCTGCGAGGTCGATACGGGGCAGCCTACGGCTTTGCCGAGCTCCGTCGCATAGAAATTTGGGTTTGGATTGATTGCCCATGGATTGAGTGCCGATCCACTTGCAGCCATCGCGTGCTTAAATAAACCTTTGCTGAGTGGACTCAGGAGATGGAAAATGACCGACCCACTCCCAGCACTGCTCCCGTAGATGGTGACAAGCGCCGGATCACCACCAAAATGTGCAATGTTGTCATGCACCCATTTCAGTAGTAGAGTTTGGTCTTTGAGGCCCATGTTACCCGACGCCAGCTGGGAATTGGCCGAATCTTTGCTGTTCATGTGGCCAACATTCAAGAACCCAAGTGACGAGAGGCGGTAGTTGAACGTCACGAGTACGACGTCTTCATCCATCAAATAATCAGCGCCAAAATCGGCTCCCGACCCAATCTGCAATGAAAGTCAAGTCAAATCAGTCAGTTCTTAATATGATTGAAGTCACACCAACTAGCTGGCATCCTCAGTTAGGGCATGCGAAATTGCTTTTTTTACAAAATTTATGTTGGGTATGTTCTAATTAATTATGACCCCGATCTAGCTGATCTAATCAAGAATTAATCGAATATGTTACCATGAACCCACCGCCATGGATGTAGACGATGACCGGCTTTAATTTGCCATCATTATCAGTGACAGTGCCGGTGGTGCTGGTAAACACATTCGCATAAAGACAGTCCTCAGATCCGACCGCCTTCCCCCCGTCGTAGTGGTTGAAGAGCCCCACTTGCACGCAGAGAGGCGGCGGAGTAGTCTGGCGCCTTGTACCGGTCCAACTGGGCAATGGGGCAGGTTCTGGTGCCTGGAATCGAGCTGGAGGAGTCTTCGCATAAGGAATGCCGAAGTACGAGTAGAATTCGGCTCCATTTCGAGATTTGGAGGGCACCCCTTGTAGGAGACCTTGTGGCAGGTTAACAGTCGGTGGATCTGCTGCTCCTACTGCCACCACGCTGATTGCTGCAAAGCAAAGTGCAGAAATGACAAGGAGGACTCTGGTTTCCATTCTTGAGGCTCTGGTACTGGTGCTGGAGATTGAATCAGATCGGAATCAGAATCAGAACTGGAGAAGATACAGTGAACTGTGACTGAATAAATATCGCACAATTCGTAACGGAGATAAGAGTAATGAGTCAAGGTTGCATTTCTGTGCAAAGTCAAGGACACTTTAGATGAGCGAATGGCAAACAGTTGCATAATGTAAGCTCATGCAAGCGAATTATTTTCTAATACGTCGACCGTATACTCAAATACATTGCCCAAGTTGATTTGTCATAATGATTCGTTTTGAATACTGTACCTTTGATTATGTAATCCATTAAGCCAGTTGCAGTAGAGACAGAGTACAAAGTGTAGCGCTCTCACGTTCCGCACGGACCGCACGCATAATTTTTTGTGACCTTCCTGTACATTCGCCATATGCGCGTGCATGTGCAGTACGAATGTGCCAAGTGTGTTGTCATGAGGGTTTTTTGTTGTTGCGAATTTGGATGCAATTTTTACCCGCAGGATGTTCATTGAGATGCTCACAGATTTTAATTGATTTTAACGCAAGAAACTTGAATATTGTTCGCAAAATTTGCAGATTTCACACCTTTGCTATTATCCACTCATTATGATGCACTCTCAGTGTGCTGTGTACGATTCAAATTCAGCATAAAGTTCACAAAGACAGACAGACATGAGATCTGTCGAGTCTGTGTATTCCAAATTTTCAAGTCTTTTATTCCAAGGTCTAGAATTATACAATACTGATCGTTTCTCCCATTCCAAATTTGCAACATCGGTCTACGATTTATGTCGTGCACCCAGGCCAGGCCCAAATTATTGAAAAATTCCCCAAATTCGTACCCTGTTTTAGCGAAGCTCACGAGTTCGAAGCACCCAAGTGCAATTCGCAATCATGTTCAAGTCACTACCACTCTTTGTCCTGACGGTCGCGGTGGTGACCGCTGTGAATCTTATATCCATTCGTACGTCTTGATCCTAGGCCCGTCTGTCAACGTGATCCTTACGAATCACGCTGGACAACTCTCGATGTTAACGGAGGACACGAGGCTGAAGGGGATGCGGTTTGACCTGGCATTTCAGTGCACGTACAGACAGAATATGGTGTTGCCGGGTGACATCAAGGGGGTAAGCCGCTGTGTGTGATAAGGCGGAACTGATAAGACGACAAATTTCTGTGTACTGAATTCATATTTCACGGAATTTATAATTTCCTGCAGTGCGCCGATTTAAGACTGCGAGTTTACCAGAATTTCTTGTACCCGCCCTGCGTTGTTACTGCTGCTGGGCATGATGTAACCCTGCTGACTTGTATTGTACGCGTGCGCGGATCAGATTTACAGTTCACTCCGTTCATAATGATAACCATAATTCTTGCATAGCGTTGCACGCATGTCTCACTCATTGTATGAATGCTCGTACTTGTTAGAATGATGCTAAAATGAAAGGTTTTCATTTCCTTTATCTCGGGAGAAATCCAAAGACGTACGCAGACATTCCGTATATGCAAAGTACAAAGTAAAATTTTCAATACAATTTGTCACATTTTTTTATTTACATACACTAATCAACATCTTCTTTTGCGACAAGGTAAGCCTTCTGAGGATTTTTTCCAAAGCCAACAATCGCTAAATGCAATCTCAGACGAGACCTTGGCGTAGAAGAGGTCGAGGCTCATGATACATGGAAGGAGAATCGTCCACCGTCCCACTCGACCCAAACTTTCGCTTCATACACCGTGCAATGGAAGCCAATCCACTAAACACGATTAATAGGAAACCACCAACCATCCATCTGCCCGCACCTGAACTGACTCCTCCACCCCCATATGAACTAACACTGTCGCCATATGAACCACTGCCATATGAACCACCGCCATATGAACCACTTCCATATGAACCACTTCCATATGAACCACTTCCATATGAACCACTTCCATATGAACCACTTCCATATGAACCACTTCCATATGAAGTGTAGACTGTTCTTGTCCATACTTGGTGGGTGGTCCCACGACACGTACTGGCGCTCTCGTCATAACTCATAAGAGAGTCCGAACTTGAATTTGTGCTCGTGTTTTTTGTTCCAGTACCATTACCATCAAGTACGTCGGGATTAAGAAGAATGTCCCAAATGCTTGTCACACAGTTCAGTTCACCATTGCAAAAGAGTCCACGTGCGATGCAAGTCATATTGTGGAATTTGGAACACGGTCGAAGGTTCAAGTTCTTCAAGTTGGAGCGAGCCGCCGGTTCCGAGCAGTCTGTGAATGTACACACAAAAGATTCATTTGCAACTTTTTGAGCAGATTTCATTTCCTAACTTGTCACCTTGGTAAAGTGTGAATGTTAGTCCACCAATGGACTTTGCTGGAATGGAGCGACCGGACGTACTTCTCCAGGGGGTACCACTACCACGGTCAAATAAACTGATTCCCCCAAACTCATAGAATCCAACATATGTAATTTCAACAAACACACTTCCAGGCCCTTTGTAATCTTCTAGCGCCAGGATATTGTACACATCATCTGTGTACTCCCCCGTCCCTCTTTTGCAGAGGTATGTGGGCTGTTTGGCCTTATCTTCTGGGTAACTAAACTGCAGGTACACGCAGAAATTAAGTAGTAATGTCAATGTGCCAAATCTGCACCTGCTGCTTTTGACTTCATCTTACCTTGATCCAGTATTTACTGCAGATCTTACTCTCTTTTGTTTTCAAGCCTGAATCTGAACTATCTGTTTTGTTCTCCACAAGTTCCCATGCACTGATAAACATCCCAGTACCATTTTGACGGACATGGATTGTAAAGTTATAGACCATCTGCCATTCAGACGATTGCAAGTAATGTGTGTATGACTGGAATGGGTACGTGTCCAGAAGCAGGTCCTGGTTGTTAACTTCGCTCACGGATGTCGAGTAGGATTCTTTTCGATCTACGCAATTAAAAAAGTGTTAATCCATTTATCTTTCATCTTTGCAATCAGTTCAAAATGTACGGAATGACTTACAGGTTTTTGCGAGTGCCGCTGCCGCATCGGCTAAGATGCACGCAGAAACCAGCCCAAGTGCCACAAAAGGGATTAGGGCTGAAACCATTGTAGAAGGACGACGATGCGAAGTTTTATGCCAGACTGGGTCGAATTTCGCAAACACCTCAACTTGTTTCAAGTGCCCGACTGACCATGGAGGCTGACGAAGTGAAATGCGATTCTACAGGTTGGTTCAGAGGATATTATTACTCAAGCGATGTCAGCTAAAGATTCCCAGGAAAGAAAGATGAAAACGACAAATCTTGCTATGCGTATGTATGAGCGACGATTTTTAAAATAACGTTTTATCAACGTGTGGATTAATTTATTGCAAGATAGGCTAAGAAAAGTTAAAAGATAAGGTTCGGGTTCTTTATCTTCTGTATACAGTACAGATTCTGTCCTGCTAAATATAAACGTTCACTTCTAAGAATCCTGTGAAGAAATCGTCTTGTTTAGCAGTTCACGTCCGTGCGCATGTCGAGAATGATGATGCTAATGCTGATGAGCAAAGGTCAAAACGGATATTTTATTACAATTTCCAGCTTTTCCTGCAGTGTTTCGTTGCTTTTGCGTTATGATGAGCAAAATAGCAAAATGAGCACTCAACATTTACCATGGGGAATTGAGGTTTGTCCTGGAGGAGGAAAGTGCACAAGATTTTCGCACTCGTTGCATATTTCATGCATAGTCACTTCTCTACCAAATGCAAACTGCAAAAAACGATATAAAACAAAGTACAAGCGGAAATAGATTGTGCGGGGCGTTTAAACAAGCTCGGTTTTGTTTACATTGCGAACACGAGCAAGTCACGGCAGTGAGTGCTGGACTGGAAATCCAGGTACAACAATTTTTGCTAATTTTGTGAGATAGCCCTCTCGGGGCTTTCTGCAAAATGCGGCGGAACACTCAACCTTTTACAAACAAGTCAATTTGATAAGATATACCTTGAAAACATGAATATTTGACTGTCGTTTGGTCAAAAATTTGCATGTCCCAATAAACCGCGCGTAACCCACAAAATCAAACTATTATTTTTGTTTAGCAAGCAGAGATTGATCTGATCAGAGCTTGTTGCGCAATTTGTCCTTCAATTTTCGGTTTAAACGCACCTTGCGAATGCTTTTTCCTCTTTGCCTATTGAATCAATTCACATGAGATGAACAATAAATGAACTTTGAAATCATCATCAGTAAACACCATGCCCGCTCACACGCAAGCATTTTTTATCCGTAATATAAACCGTCATAAAATTGTCAATAAATTGGGAATCCAAACCGTAATAAATTCTCAAACCACCCATTACAGCTTACTGAAGTTCACTTTACAGGCCAGAACATAGGTCATAAATGTTTCAATACCCCCAAAAGTGGTACATGCCACACGCACCAAAAATACAAAATCCCGCGACACCCGCGAGCGAACGAAACACACGATCATATGTTTCAAACGCGAGACCACTCACGCGATCGAATTTTGGTCAGCAGATGAAATATTATATCTGTCGTTTTGTTTTCACCAGCGATGAGCTTTTAATTCAATTATTTACCCAAAAACTAAATCAACAAGTGAATGACGACTGCCGACTGTCATTTCTACATGCACCTGTATCTCTAACTTATCTCTTCTCTTTTGTTACTCATCCCAAAGAGTTACACAAAAGTCCCTTCCCATTCATAACAGGCACGTATTTTCAGAGTCGGATGTAATTTTCTTGAAGGCACAATCACAGTTAATCGTTGTCTACCTTAACTTTTTAACGCTAAATAAGCTTATTGAATTTGGAATCTCTCTCTCAGTCTGAGAATCCCATAAAAACCCCAAGCCTTCAATCTGGAGTTTAACTTCACAATGATGAGGATTTTGGTGTTATAAAAACACAGATGCCCAACCGTAAACCAAATCTACCCTGCATTAAATGCAAAGGCTCGACAGTGCCGCCTTGAACACGTAAATGTGCACGTTGTCTACGTGATTTATCATGTAGTCTAATGTACAAGTATCTATTATTTACCATTATTAAAACGGTTTAATTTTAGCCAGTCGCATTGTGCTAGAACCAAAGCCTGATTGCCATGCGCCCGCGCTAGAGTCCAAGTACAATCCAAAGAATTTGACGAGAGGTTGTACACGCTCAAGCTGAGCGCGTCATATCGATCGCCTTGTGACGATCTGCGCCGATGCGAGGGGCGCCCATTTGCAACTGGAGTTTGCATTGGTTTTATGGCGACGGTGCAGTAAAGCACCGTCAAAGCAAGTAACCACAGTGACACCAATTTCTACATGCTGGCAATCAAATTCAGTCTGGTCGTTTGTGATGACGTTACTCGTGGCTGATGTGCTATTTATACCTTTTCGTACCTGAACTTAGCGATGGGCAACAGATACGAAATCTCTTTATTAACATCGACCCAAGGAATGCATCATTAAAACTCAATTTTATTGTTATCCCTTTGTATCGAGACCTAGCTTCCTTCGATAAAGGATGTGGACTACGTCGTGGGGTCGCCTGTAACGGATATCAGCACCTTCGTCAATGGTTACATGCTGACCAGTTACTTCAACATTTACTACGCGGTGGGAGGATCGCGGTCGACATCAACACATTGCAAATTGCTTTGCATAATTCACAAAAGGTGTCAAGGTCAAATTTCAAATCAGAGGGAGTACAAGCATGGCTGAGGGCCGCAGTTGCATCACTCTTATGTCCCTCGTTCGCCAGTTCAAATACATCAATATTTGGCTTGACTTGGCTTCGGACCATGTGTTTTTCCCCTACCAGTTGATGTTTGATGACGTTCAACACTTGAACCTAATTCCCAGGTATTGGAGTTCACGCAATTGCACAACATTTATTGCATCTTTGAGGGTCAGGTCGCGGTTTGAAGGAGCCGCCACGCTCAGCACCTGCCACTGAGTCAGCTCCGCGTGGTGCGACTCCAGGGGCTGCCGCACTATACTGTTGACGGAGCAGGTACTCAACAACTTGAGTGTGGTCACGAGCGGCCGCGAAGGCAATCGGAGGCGGGTGTCCGCTGTTCACAACTGCTCCGTGCTCGACGAGACATTGGACGACGGGAAGAAAGCCGACGTGTGCAGCGAGTTGCAGTGGATTGAGCCCTGCTGCCATTTCCTGTGCCACACGATTGACGCTCACGCCTCGCTCACACAAATAATGAACCACCTCCAGGTACCCGTGCTCAATGGCGAAAGCGAGTGGATCTGCACGAGTGGAACCGGGCACGTGGGCAGGTTCCAGCTCCGCGCCTGCTTTGGTCAGTAGCTCAAGGATGCCGTCCGCCTTGACTTGGTCCAACTCCGGCTTTGTTTTTGCAACCAACGCGAAGATAATGGGTGAAAGACGAAGTTTGGCCAAGTTTGGATCCGCGCCTGCCTCCAGCAAGAAAGCGACCACGGGAAGTTGCTGGCTACCAATTGCTCCCATCAGCGCCGTGACCTGGCCTTTCTGCAGCAACGCGTTCAGGTCCGCACCGTTTTGCACCAGGCACCGAACACTGTCCAATGCGCCGGCCTTCGCCGCCGTGAAAAGCGGGCTCTCGTCATTCTTGCTCCTCACCTCAACCTTAGCCCCGGCTTCAATCAGCCACTCGAGCACAGCGTAGTGGCCCGATCCGGCGGCAAGGTGGAGCGCTGTCAATCCGTCCGAAGTCGGCGCCTCCAGCTGGGCGCCAACGTGCACCAGGTGCTTGACTGTGGCCAAGTAGCCACGACATGCCGCCATGTGCAGAGCTGTGCCCTTCACACAGCCGTCTGTCGCATTCACGTCGGCTCCTTGTTCCACGAGAAATTGGACAATGTCCACCAGATCCCTCGGCTCGCTCAGGACGATTCCAGTGTAGTCGATGGTTCCGTTGTCCCGCTTAAAGAAACCGATCCTCTCGTCGCGCCCCATCGCAGCCAGATGCAGGGCGCTGTACCCAATCGTGGTCGTTGTGAGCACCGGTGCTCCGCTCTGGACGAGGGTCTGTACCGACTCCAAGCTGCCGCTCCTGGCAGCATGATGCAGGGGAGTCTTTCCGTCTGCATCGAACACGGACAAAGCTGCTCCGGCTAGTACGAGGGCCTTGATCATACCTGCATGGCCGCCCATTGCAGCGACGTGAAGTGGAGTCAGGCCCCCGACTCGGCTCGCTGTGCTCGGCTTCAGCTTGAGTGTGTCGAGGAGAAACTCAAGAACCGCCGCCTGCTCAAAAATGACGGCGATGTGCAACGGAGACGCGAACTCGTTGCTGGAGAAGTCTACTCGCTTGGCACTGGCGCCATCAGCCAAGTACTTGAGTATGTTCATGTCTCCCCGGCGGACTGCGATGTGGAACGGGCTGAAGGTACCGTCGTACAGGGTCAGACTCAGGCCTGGGTTCTTCTCCAGGAGGTACTGCAACATGTCCAGGCGGGAGTGGTTGACCGCTACGTGTGCAGCAGTGATTTTCCTGCCCTCGGCGCCCACGTAATGCTGGAACGCGTCCACGAGCATTCGGTACAGGGCAGGATTGTTGGCTGGTTGCTGTAGGATGAGTGCCATCGGCCCCAAAAATGATTCAAAAAGCGCCTGCGTGACACACTCGTTCTTCCGCAAGTCGGACTCGATTTTGCTGACCTCACTGTCCAGCTCCGGAATCCTGTGTGGCCCGGAGTTCATGTTGCAAATTGCAGTGAAATGTAGACTCCTAGTTTGTCGATTAATGCAGGGCGGAGGAGCAGCAACACTTGCAACAGTTCGCGAACTATTGAAATTGTGATTCCCAGACGGATGGGCTGTGACTCATTTTGTCGTACGTGTTGCATATGCTTTATCGCACTAAGCCCACACCCAGAGTCAGTCAGTGAACGAGAGCGAGAGCAAAAGATAATGAGACACTTATTTCTTCCTCTGAATTTTGTACTTGCGATATCTGCGAATGCAAGCATGAACGAGGGAGAACGTATCCTAACATTGTCGAGTTTTAATTTACACAAGACGCAAAGACAAATCCTCCTGCTTACCTTCAGAATGCTGTTGCCTGAGTGAATCATTATATAAGACCTCTCTCATGGACAACTTGGTACATGCAATAAGAATCATGAAGAATTAGCCAATCTGGATAAATCCGATTAGTTTGACGTCAATGCCATCCCAAAAGGTAGTTCAAATGATCGCAGGTGCGGGTGCTCACCTCCGACGTCACCATATCAATTAAATTTTTCTCATGCATGGTCCAAAGGTGGGTAGAGTCCAAAACGGGATTGTGAATTGTGTGTTCGTTCTTAACGCAGACTCGTATCTACGTGTAGAGATTCTCTTTTCTGTTAGAGTGCGTAAAAATAGAAACTAGTTCATGGTCAAACACGGTGCTGTGCCGCGGTTCGAGTTCGCCATCTTTGGCTTCGAAAAATGTGCATACGGGCACATTTAAGTACGAATAAGTAGGCTAGAGTATCACAATGTCATAGAAAATTCAGTGGACAGTGGAAATTTGGCTCTCATTCTGAAAAGAACAAAAATGAAAACTCATCATGCTCAAAAGTAGAATCCAGATTGTACGGTTGGCTAAATATTTCAACATTTTAGCTTGTCATTTCACTTTGTGAATTAGAGTTCAGGTTAGGGCACTGTACAGCATATTTAAAGTAAACTGAATGTTCATTTCTCTTTTCGAAGCCATTCAATGCGAGGCAAGAGTCAGTCGTCGACACTCTGCTGGACAGTTAACATTGTCATAAGCATTGTGAGTATTTGTCATCATTACTGGTCAAGTCCGCTAGAATCAGTTGTCCAGTCGAGTGAGTGTCCGTGCCACTCTGTCAATTCCTAACCCCTGTCGTCTCATCATCATCAGAACCATTCATTCCAGTCCTCTCATTCTCCGCTGAATACAGATCTTCAGTTTGGATTCAACAGTTTGCAATCTACGGGTTATCTGCGCTGAGCTCTGATGTCTTTATCCGCGCGTTTGCAAATTGGGTATTGACCTGTCCATTTTTATTGACTATTGACTCTAAGATCAATTCATGGAAATGGTGGTATTAAAAGAAACAATAAATACTGTATTGCACAAATTTGCGAATTCAATGGAAAAACAGTAAAATCCAGCACAAGCTTCTGAGCTAAGTAAAATATTAATCAGTTTAACGATAAGATAGCCACGATCCACAGTTCGTTTGTTCGCAGTCAATGAGTTCGCGTCATGCTGTTAGCTGTGACAAATTACATTACTCATTTAATAAATATTGGCGATGCTCTCAACATAATAAAAACCTAATCGTTTACAAACTCACATGCGTGATCTGCGTTGTCGAATATGTGGGTTTTTGCTTTCAATCAAAAGTGATAAGAGGCGTATCAGGGCAAGCAATTAGACTGGACACCGTCGCCAATAAAATATATTTTACTCCAGTCACACTGAACCCATTTAATTTTGTTACCACATCTTCAGTTGTTAGAAGTTGCGCCTCAATTGGTGCCACCGCGAGATATAAGAAGCTATAACTAGAAGCGCAATTAACTGTGAGACTGCCAACGACACAATTTTGATCGAATAACGTACATTTAAACTACAGCCAGCAGGATCGAGATGAATGACTGCGAAAGGTAGGACACGTACTCAACCTTTGTCGACCTCTCGACCACAAACTGCCCGGCGATGATGCAATGAATTGGTCTACAGGAATCCACAATTTTCTGGAGTACAGTGTCGTGATAACTCCTATCAGTCGACCGGATCTTGATTGAGCGTATCAACTCGACGGAGAGACCCGACACATCGCCCATGGCCGATAGTGTGCATATAAGTTGGCCAAGACCAAACGGAGATGCCAACGGGAACAACACGTATACCCAGAATTCAGCCACGTGATGAAATTTTATGGTGCCGTATAGGCAGAAGAGTGTACAGATCTCCATGCACATCTTGAACGTGCCGAACAGAATTGAGCAGAACCCGTTGTTGTACATTGTTGACAGAATGATCAACGAGCGGTACATTTCAGTCGCCTGGATGTTCAATTCCTTACCGCCGCCTGGGCCTAATCCAGACCTTATTGCCTTCTGCCAGACGATGCTCGTCTTTAAGTACGCGTAGCTAAGATAGAATGAGAACCAGTTGTTAGTAATCATTTTCCAGAGGGTGAACGTCTCGAGCGAGACGCAGGCACCAAGAAGAAAACCATTCTGCCACTGAGCCGGAACCATTGAGAAGTAGTTGAACTTGTGGTACGGTTTTATGATCGAGAGCACTGGGGCCACCATGCAAATGAGGGTAAGGTAGACTGGCAGGATGTAGAACAGGTTGTCGAGACGCGATGGGCGAGCATATTCTTTACCCAGGTATTTTTTCCCTTGCATCTTGTTGAAGCACAGCAACTGATTCACGATGCTGCACAACTCGGACGGATTCAGGGTTGCTCCGACCTGCTCGATGAAGGTCGACGAGTAGGCGATGACCATAAGGAACTGGAGCACGACGGAGTAGTGCAGAGTCTGGAACTCATACTGCGTGTACCCAAAAGGTAATCCGGGGATCAGACGCACTATGACGTAGCCAGCGTGGAAACCGGTTAGCGCCATGTTCACATTGCGGATCCATTTGATCCAAACTGATTTTGTAGGTAATAGCTTGCTGAAAGACTCCGCCGAGTTCCATGTAAGTGGAAAATTTGTGACCGATGCGAAGGCTGCGCACAGTTCAAGCATCCGGTGCTCCTTCTTCGTCAACATTTTGGAGTCCTATTCCGGTCAGGCGAGGCAGAACTGGACAAGGCAGGATCAAGTGTCAGACTAATATGATAGCAGCCCTCAATAAACGGGCGAAGGATGGACGAACAGGTGACGAAGGCATTGCGAAATATAAAATTCGATAATCAGTGGAAAATTTCCACTAATTATCGTTCCACGCTCTTTAGGTCTTTGGAATTATTTATTCATTGAAGTCAATCTTGCATTTCACACCTTGAACTACTACCGGTGCAATTAAAATAGAAATAGAGTGGTTTACGGGCACAGATAAGAGTTTAATTTGATGCGATTTGGATTTGATATTGATCTTTCAAACACACTACAGTCACTGTGTCATCAATTTAGTCAATCTTAATTTCAAACATTAGCTTGGATCTATTTCAGAATTGTAGACAGAAGAGCTTAATAATTGCCAGTCACAACGTTTCTTGTTTCTCAGAATTTCTGAACGTCAAACGCCATGTCGGTAATTAGTGAAAGGTGATCCAATACTTTTCATACTATTGCATTGGTAAAAACAACAGGAGAGAGGTCTTGTGCACTAAAATTGTCGCCCAAACTCGCCACCGCCGAACTCTCACTTACAAGGAACTATGTACTGAAAATGTGGACTACACCACAAATGCAAAGGAGTAGATATTTTACATTAGGTTAAGATTACATAAAAATAAATAAATGATATAATCCAAATGATAAGCTACTCCACGTAGGTAAGCCACAACAGCAGTATTGTAAACTTCGATGTCCTCATGTTTTTCGTACGACTCGACGACTTTCTTAAGAAGGTCGGCAGCTAAATTGTACTTGTGTCGTCCTGACCCGACATCTCCACCAAGAATAACTTCTGGGTAATCCCATAATCGTACAATGTAATTTATTTATGTAACAATCAACCAACAGTTTAGCTTAACAATTTTGGTAACGAATTCCAAGCACACGTGTGGGTGTTACAAAATATCAATTATTAGTGACAATGGAGGAATAAAGTGATTAGTACATGGATTCCTTCTGCGGAATCAGTCCGCAATCGCAATCCAGCCTCCCGATAAATTCCTCGACAACCGGCTGCAAATGGTGAAACCGTTGAACGCCTTCTTCATCTTCCGCGTCAGCCACGTACTCCTTCCACACTCCATCGACGATTGGCGCAATCAGTTTCCGTTCTTTCCGCTTACAATTTTGGAACAGTTCGAGAAAGGGTTCAATTTGGCCCAACGCAGTTGCGAAAACTGCTCGTCTCAGTGGCTTGTTCTCAGCTTTGGCAAGCATCTCCAAAATTGGCTCATGATAGAGGGGATTCGTAGCAATCGCCATCGAGCTGTTGGCGACGCCGCCGGTACTTTCTTCCCAAATGATAAAACTCGCATCCTTCAATTCTTTTAATTCCTTTTTGGGAAACCCCAATTCTCTTCCCATTCCGTACAGAATCAGAACGGGGATTCTCGGCGTATACTTGTTGGTCAGTGCGATAAAGTACAGCAAGCATTCCAATTCTGGTCGTGTATTCAGGCGACTAGTTTTCAAATTCAGATTGAGGAGAACGTCAAGTTGAAGGTCTCGACTGCCGACGCCGTCTGCATTTGGAAGTCCCACTTTCTTCAGCATTCCACTCAACCCGCACGATTCATCTGAGATCATTACAGTGCGAGTTTCAAAGTTGTACTCTTTGACCACAGCTTGAACAAATACTTCCAACGAAACCGGGTACCATTTAAATACGTTATAAATGGCTTGAATCGCTGTGCAATTTCGTTCATTCAGTTCAGCATTTATTGAGCGAAGCAGTCCATTCTGAAACTGTGGCAGCGTCAAAACACCAAATTCCAAAACCACATCACTGGACCTATTGCCAGTCACCAGTTCGTTGTGCTCATCCACGCAAAATATGATTTTGAACTTGGGATTACCGAGTACTCCTCCAATTCGCTCCGCCATGACTCGTGGGCTGTCAAAGTTCTCAAACACGAATGTTGTCACTCGTCCCGTCTTCGCAAGCTTCGCCAAAATTTCTTCCAGTATCTTTTGCCAACTCGATCTCGAGCTTTCCGCGACAGAAGTGTGCAGCTCCTTGGTAGCGATTCTTTCAAGTTCGGCACAGAATCCCGCGTCTACCAATGTTGAACCTCTGATACTAATGATATGGTGATAGAATTTGTCGTAGTCTTTAAAATGTTGCTTCAAGAAGTCTACTTTACCGGACAAACGGTTGCCAACAAGTATAACAGTTTTGTTACTGGCGATCCGCTGATGTAGCTCTCCAGATAGGATGTAAATATCTGGAAATTGGATCTCAAGGTTTATGTTTACAAGGCGTGGAGGAGGAAGGATGAATGGTTGAGCGATTACTTCTGTCTTGATGGATTTCGTCAGCACATCGCGAATGAAGAAAGGATCCTTGAGTGAACGAAGCACGTAATTTCCTTTATTTTGAAGTTTTTCAATTTCCCATGAGAATGCTTGGCGGTACAGGCGATCTACAGGCTTCACGGCAAATATACCCTTCTTTCTGTAGTACTGGTGGCTGGGGTTAGGAGATACAATAAGGCCCATGCCTTCCGACGAGTAAATTGGCCGATGAATCAATTGAAATGAGTAAAGGCTCCGGCTAACCAAAATCCAGGCCAGAGTCTGATGAGTTTGAAGACCAAATCTCGAGATCAATCTTGTATCCCGATATACTATCGAATTGTTTCCTTTTATCTCTCGATTTTCCTTTAACGACAGCCCTGGTCAAAATTTGTACATTTTCTGCATGTTGGCTTTTACAGGCCGCCAATGTCAATTTGAAGCCATTCTCATCAATGTACTTGACAATTCGATCCCATGCATCTTCTGCCAAGTATTGAATCAAGAGTTTACTGTTTTTACGGCTGACCATGTAAAACACGTGCTGGAATTTGTCCAACAATTCAATTGCAGTGTCCATCAGGAGTGCACGTCTCAATTGGTCCAGATCTTGCTCCAGTTCACCAGAATTATACAGAAATGCCTCGGTCACTTTCTTTGCTTTTTTGTATAGTTTTTCTGTCGCAGAGCTTCTTACAATCCACTCAACTACCCGAATGCCTGGAACTACCTCTAGACAGTCTACAAAATTTGCCACTCTCTCTGTCGTTCTTGTACTTCCCAATTCTTCGTTTCGCATGTATTCCGTGTGCGCTTTCAGTTGTTCTTCTGCAAATTCGCAAAAATGCGACACAAAATTACGAAAACGTTCTTTGAAAAGGTTATCAGACAAAATTTCGTTTTGTAATTCGTAAAGATACTAAATGCAAACGTGAGACTCAAATACTGTAAGTAAGCTGGCTGTTCTTGCTAAGCGTTCGTTAAGCGGACCTCAATTCAACTCCGTAGAAATAAATCTGTGTTTGATGTGTTAAATTCTCATGCTCTTATCTTATCTATCTCGAGTGGACAGTTAACGGACAACGGAATGCCAGATAACCCTGCTTAAGCAGGAAACTCCATTGCGCAGCGTCCAACAATTTTGACAACACTCGCCTGCGGATTTCTTTTTGATTCAACTCATCGTCGCTGAACCCAATTTTACCTGCGAAATGTCCAACGAAAAGATTCGTTCCGTGCTGCGTGAAAATAATAACTTGCTGCTGGAAAATTTGAATTCCGACCCACTGGTGCAGTATCTGTGGATGAAAGGAGTGATTAATGACCGAGACAAAGATATTGTACTATCCGCTCGCACCAGATTCCAACAAAATGGGGAACTACTGGATTGCCTACGGAGAAAGTAAGGTTGCATTAATTATGACAATTTAATTCGGCCTAAATTAAAAAATTATTCAGGCCTGACAGCGCCCTAGAACACATGATTCACTTTTTGATTGAAGACGGCACTCAACCGCATGTCTTATCAGCTCTCCAGCGTTCCCTCGAGAAACTAGGGTCAGCCAACGACGGAGGCGCAGCATCGAGCAAAGCGATCCCCAGTGGCGACTTTGTTTTGAATTCAAGAGGAGCTGTCAAAGTTCGGGATTCGGTCCTTAATAACGTCGACGTAATGATGAATTGGCGCATCATCAAAGACGATTTCGTCGATACTGCCCTGGATATTTACAATGTGGAAAAAGAACTAAGGGATGGTCAAGTCGGTCCAGCTGTATTGCAAACTCTTGGATTGTGGATTAGTAGAAGGAGCGGCGAGGCCACATTTGACAAGATGATAAAGATTTTTGAGAAACACAAATGTACCAAATTGATCCGTAAGGCTTTAACCTTTTGACCTGTTTTACCATCGTTTTACTATTTACTTCATTTACTTGTCTTTGAATTTACAGAAGAAATTAAGGAGCAGAAAGAAGACATTCGGAAGGCGTAGATAGCAATCAATTGCTGACTTGTTAATCTTTCATTTAACTCCGTATTAAAAGTATTGTGATTGCAAAGAACACTGTACGGAAATACTGAGCATTTAATTAAGGTCTTCGGGAGACCCACTCCCGAATTCCGTTCGTGCCAAAACACAAGCGACTGATGCGTGCTCAACGCCGGGTAATTGTCCAGGAGTCCAGGCCGAGCCTCGGTGTGCATCTGCAGGTATGCCGCCACGCAGAGGTCGGCGATCGACAACCGGCTGCTGACTAGGTATTTCGACCTCGTGTGGCCTTCAATATTGGTCTGCAAGCGAGCCAAGTAGAATGGGAATGTTTCTTCATACAACTTGTGCTCTAGCTTCTTCTTGGTGGGATCCGGGTCCAAGCAGGCCGTGAATTGCGCAATTCGTAGGTCAACCATCGCCTCGATTAATTCGTCGCATTTGGTCGACTCCCAGTCATTGTCTCCGGCCAGATTGTGGGTGCGACCAAGATAACGGAGAATTATTCCCGGTTGGGTGATGATTTCCTCGTTGCCGACGTGGAGAATAGGGAGATTGCCCCACGGAGTGCGTGCAGGGACAAAGAACACTGCGGTGAGCTGGAGCCGCAGCGGTACAACTCATTCTCTAATAATACTTTGCACTGGTGCACCTGTAATCACGGAATTAATTTCATTACTCCCTGCAGCCAGTACACCGCAGTTTGCTCAGTTAGACCCTTGACCATCAACACGTTAGAAAAATCAGTGCCGCCACCGTGACATTGCTCGTTGTTCGCGGAATATTTCTGAAGAGGTGGAAAGGTGTTTGCACAGGGGGAAATGGTGGAAGTGGCCGTAGTTTGACGCAGACAAAGCGCATGACTCTAAACTTTCCACACCAAGCATAAAAGCATTCAGATTTTGCTCAACAGTCTGATTTCATTTCCTAACTCAAATTAAGCATTAAATATGACGTGTTCGACTCTTTTCAAGGTTTGCATTTGTTGGTTGCTGGCAGCTGCAGTAGCTGTTTTGGCGGAATCCTGGCCCGTCCTGCGCATGGTGGACACTGGCGCTCGCCTCCCTGCCGCAGTCATTCACCCCACTGCCGTGTACGACGGACTTGATTCCATCTACTCGATTGGAGGATACGCGAGTGGCTCCTATTGGCTATCAGACGTGACACGCTACTCTTTGACGTCGGGTACCGTGGAGGCTGTCCACCACTTCCCCAAGGGGCGTCAGGGCGGCGCGTCAGTCGCAACTGGCGATTCCGACGGTGCAGTGCTCTACATTGGCGGCTGGGAATCGAGTTCCCGTTCTGCGGTCATGACACGTGGCTTTGTGGCAGACATTTACGAAATTTCTGGTCAGGGGAACGTGACACGCGCCGGCAGCCTGCCCCGACGCGCCGAGGACGTGGCTGCGGTTTGGGATCCGGCACACGGTGCCGCCTACCTGTTTGGTGGCTACACGGAGGTCGGCATCAAGATGAACACCATTTTCCGCTAGGACCGGGGCACCGAAACAACGACGGAGATGGGTCGCCTTCCTGAAACGCGGTGCTGCGCTACGGCAGTGTGGAACACGGAGGAGGCGGTGTACCTTTTTGGAGGGTTGACGCCTGACGCTGGAGGACGCGATATTTAGCGCTACGACCCTGCAACGGGGAACCTGACCAAGCTGGAGGTGAGCCTGCACAAAGGGGAAGGCTCTCCATGCGCCATGTATGCTGGAGGAGGGTGGACGTACATTGTCGGATCCGCCAACGTGTTCCGCTTTCATCCGGACGCCCCTGAAATGGAGCCACTCCAAGAGCACGACATGTACACGCAGATGGACCAACTCGCGTGCGCCTACGTGCCCAAGCTGAACCGGATGTATGTTCTCGGTGGCAGCGGTCTTTACGGAAATGAGACGGGGTCCACGTACAGGGATGAGATTCGATACATTGAGCTGAACGGAGAGGAGGAAGTCACAACGACCGCAAAACCACCTCTACACCCCCGACTGCAGCGATGGGGCGACCCGAATCCTCCCTGATGTGGAGTGTTGCAGAAGTTTCTACCTTTGCAATGCAGGAGAGGGAACGCGTTTCGAATGTGGCGAGGGGCAGCAGTTTAACCCTGCGGCGCTCGAGTGTCAGGAGGCCTATTGGATCCATTACTGAACTGGACTCGGAGTGGTGGCTGATCATCAATGATTGCTTGTAATTGATTGGAGGTATCACCGAAGATGAGGCAAACATTTAGAGCCCCAGGATGAATTTTGAGTTGTTGGAGACTGCGCATCACAGACTGTGTTCTGAGTGAAGCAAGGAAACGAGTCACCTCGTGTGAGATGAACGCAGTAGAATGTTTCACTTTGTTTTTCACAGACTTTTGCCACATGGGGGGTTTGACATCATGTCCACGAATTTGCTGCTTTGATGTGCCAAATTCTGTGTGCTATACGCAGGCTACTATTCTATTTTATTCTTTCCGAGCTCTGCATGTGTGACACTAACAGGATAACTGTACATAGATGATACGAATGGAACGGATGATTGACAAATGACAATCTGGAAGATCTGGAATCTTGCAGCAGTACACCACAAATAAACTACCCCACGGCCCTGGAAAATGCGAATGGCCAGAACGTGCTTTAATTTATTTTAATCGATTAATTTGACAATACCGAATACTGTCACATACATACATATCATTTAATAAATAATATCATAGTAAAGTAGTGTGACTCAGAAGTGGACCATCTAAATGCTAGAAATTAACACATTTTCTCAAGACGAATTAATCATCATGCAATACAGCTGACGCCAACGCCAAAAAAGTGTACATTACTGCGATGAGCCCATCACCACCAGTTTCTGGAAGAAGATTTAACATTAGCAAGCTTAAGTTCGTTAATAATGTTTGCTTAAGGAGTTGAGGCAAGGAGTATTCTGTTCGATGCTTACTTTGTTGGGTTGCGTGAGCCGGTTGGAACTCCTCGTCGACGTGGACTCGCTTTTCGTGGTCATTTCGACGCGCAGAGTGGAACAACATGAACGACTTGTTAAAACAGACTAAGAAACAATTAGACGTAAGTAATTAAGTCGTACACACAATATTTGAATGGATAGGACTTACTTTAAACCCTGAACGGTACTTTTTGTTGAAGAACGCATAGAGAATTGGATTAATACAAGAATTTGAGCTTCCCAGCCATTGAGCCATTGGCGTGAGGGTCCGAATGAGTTGATCCTCCCATTCACTGATGGGCTGTGGACCGAACTTGACTCGAGTGAAGATTGCGTACAGCGGGAGCCAAGACAGCGCAAAGAGGATGACGACGACCAGCAGCATTTTGATCACTTTCATCTTGGACCTCTGCACGAGGAGTTCGGTGCTCGCATTCTTTGCTTCCTGTGGAATATGGCGCTGGGACACACGCCGGAGGATGAGGGCGTAGCAGATTGTGATCAGGAGCAGCGGGAAGAGGTAGCAGAGGGTCAAATGGGCCACGGCAAAGTAAATGTTGCCAGCACGGGGCTCGGGCCATTGCTCCAAGCAGACCTAAATGAAAAATACCCGTTTAATTTCAAACCACATATCACTGGCTAGCCATTTGCTATTTTGCTGCTTTTTGCTCATTCAATTCTGCTCTTACCAAGAAGTCAGTTTGATTATGCAACGGCTGTAGCTTGAAGAAGATCGCCCAGGGAATGGTGATGGACAAGGAAAACGCCCAAATGATGAATATGATGAGTCGACAGTTCCTCGACGAGATCTGACATTTCATCGGATGACAAATTGCGAGGTAGCGCTCAATCGCAATGGCGATTAGTGTGTCGATGCTCGCCGAGACGCTGACGCCTTGCAAGTACGGAACAATCTTACAGACCCATTCGCCAAGAATCCACGCTGAAAGATAGGACGTAACAAGAAAATTAATTAAGAAACGGATCGCGAAGCTCGAAAGACTCGAATACTACTCGATCACGATGGCACTGACTCAATCAGCCGTGCTTCAAATAACTTCCTATTGCGATTTCTATTCTATTTCCAGGAAAATTACGCTTCACGAATGAGAAATTGAGTTCATCAGATGGAAGAGTGACCTAATTCGATAAAATACGGCCAGCGTCGCGCATGATGAATGTACGTGGACGCATACACATACTGATTTCTTCCCGTAATTATAGATTACGAAGTATTCTTTCATAACAAAGTTTGTAGTTTGTAGGAAGCGAAGAAAGTTCGTTCAGGGTTCATTTACTTTCGTGTATGCTTTCACTTTCATTTTCTGCATTGTCCATTGTAGTTTGGCATAAGCCAGAAAGTAAATAAAAGAGGCTCACGACACACAAAAAACTCAACGAACCTGAACTCGGAATAACACCCACCATTCTTATCGGGTCTTGTAGCACTGCGAACTGCGATTCTGCGATACGATGCCAAGAAATGAACTCAAGGTTTTCTATTACAAATTACACGCTACGCCACGGTTCAGAGGAAAAGAAAACGTGAGCTGTCTGCGTCTTCAGAAAAACTCTTTTGACAGTGAAAGCAAAAGTCTAAAAATGGGGTTAAACACTTGGAAAAGGAATCTGAGGGAGTTGCGGGTTGAGTTTCTGGCGTTTCTGGTTTCTGTACTGGAAGCATATTTCATTATGATGAAATTATTGCGACTTGTGCGCGTCGCGTTCGCTTCAAAACAGGGAAGATGGGTTTGCCTCGCCAATTCCACATCCGCATCCGCACTTGAATTACGATTTACGAATTACTCTTGCGTACTCTTTTTTTCTCTCACTCTGGAACTCTTAAGCATGATTACGAATTTGTGAATTTCAAAATACACTTAACGGTAGCTCGCAAATTACGTCCAATTCAGGCCCGGTTCGAAAAACAGAAATGTATGACACGACAAAGCAAACGGGCATGCAGTGAGTCGGCGAAGGAGAGACAGGCGATAATCCTTCACGCTAATCTCATGAGACTCATGCAAGCTTTGCAAGCAG
The DNA here is from genome assembly GCA_009869945.1 of Mesaphorura yosii. NCBI lineage: Eukaryota > Metazoa > Arthropoda > Collembola > Poduromorpha > Tullbergiidae > Mesaphorura > Mesaphorura yosii. The sequence goes on from WIXG01000171.1 coordinate 30,689, forward strand.
CCAAGTCAAAGCCAGTGCCAGGGTCTCCAGAGACCACCAACACTTGCCTTTGCCAGCTGCCAAAAGAGTTGTCGATGATAATCATCTCGACATCATTACTCTCGACTCGCAATGCTGCCCGTGCTTTTTCCCTTTTCAACCCGAATTCATTGTCAGATAATCGCAATCGCAGTCGCAGTCAGCCTGCAACACAACAGAACGCTGCGTGGACTTTGGACGCTCATAATTCAGTCGGAATCCCAAGCACAAACGTTTGGGCTAGTAAAGAATATCATTAACCTACTTCATTCGAGCTCGCGTCGGCCGACGGACGACGGCAGATTTAAATGGAAACTTCCACTTTCTCGTTTCTCGCATTACGCAATGGAGAAGAATTGCATGAATGAACCCATAATCGTATATTATCCTATTACGATACAAGGCAAAAGCGAAAGCAGACTCAAAGGCTGGCTTGTCTGATTTGAAATTGTATTTATGGCCATGAAGAAGAGCACGTACGCGTACGCCGGAGTCATGAGTCCAAGCGCCAAGCCAACCCGTATCGCAATTTATCAAAAGATTTGATCGCGATTTGGATTCACGAACCACGACTCACGGCCAACGACTTACAAGAATTTACAATTTAAAGATTTCGGCTCGAGTCTGCTTTGAATGGGCACGCACACGACCGCGACGAGAGGCGACACGACGCGCGACCCAAAAATAGCTTTCAGCGTAGTGCCTGGCGCGTACGGCACGGTGTAGACAAAATAATTCCAAGTTCCAAGCCTGAAAGCAAAAGCACTGAATTTATGAATGACATGTTTACTCTGCCACTTCTCTCCTGCTTCAGCTATGATTCCGAAGAAACGCATGCCCGCCTTCCGCCCGCGCTGCGCTATGTCCCTGCCGTGGGTCTTGTCATAATAACATTAATAAACTGCGTTTGACAAATCGAGTCCCTGTAATGGAAATGGTAATGATGAAAGTTTTACAACAGCAACGCCACGACAAAAATAACAAGCTGGTAGCTGCTACACAAATTACATCGTGATTTTGCTCTTTGCTGATCTCATGAGTCGTGTTTTCATTTCATCGAGTTTCGCGTCCGTATCGAATGCTCAATGAGCCGTTGACAGTAATTTATGACTAATTTTTGGAATTTTGCGTATAATTTCCGAGTTTTGAGCGTGGAAACCCAGATTTTGGGTGTAACAATGCATTTGAGGGTGTTGTACGTGGATGTCGATTTATGTTGGGCGTTATTTGAGCTTGAATACAACGACGACGATGACATACTCGGAAATCGGTGGTAGATTGTATGATCCAATTTCGTCAACAGAGTCGGATTTTTATACTATCAAATTGACCCAAATTCAGTCTTTGAAGAGTTTCTTCGTATTGGTTTTCGTTCCGAGCTCAACGCCTTTTAATTACTGAGAAAAGACTAATGAAACTCTAACAAAATTAAGATTCGAAAACCTCGACCTTCTTATTAACGATGTGCTCAATGTAATCTAAAATTTTATTTTATTTCGTTTGCTTATAGGTTTATGACTCGCCTGTGCGTCAAGTGAAAGTGAAAACCGCGTCCTTGCCCATGAAATTCCTGCCCCTCCCGTTTGGGTCAAGGCCGTCATAGTCATAGTCATAAGCATTAAATAGTAAAATCCCATCATTAGTCAGACTCATGCCCATAAAAGTACAGACTACAAGATCAAAACTGTAATAATCATAATCTTCTACGCTCTACCAACAGGGCTTTCACCTCGGCGTTGTATGGCACAGTAAAAGTAATCCGACATCCGAGGAAAACGGTATTTTACGATCTCCAGTTCGATATTTTCAATTTGTCATGCCTCTTTGCCTGTGGTGTGGCACGGAATTAACAGCCAATTTATATCCGAGCAGCAGCAGCATGCATTTGGCATGGGGCGGATCACCGTGGCCGTGACGTGCTATAAACTTTTATTGCCATAAATAACGATGGGGGAAAGTGATAACCATTTATGACATGCGACTGCCGCCGCCGTGGCTTGGCTTGCCTTGTCGCGAACCGTGCCATGAAAGTGAGGCTGAAAGTGGGAACGATCAGAATCTTTTATAGAGCCTTTCCCTTTGCCTTTCGCCTCGAGGAAATAGATTCCAAGGAAGATATTAAAAAGAGTCAAGGCGAAGGACTCTGGAAACTGAAATTGGGTGTCGGAAGTCATAAAATAAAGTATTTCCACATTCCAAAATATGAAATATGAACGTGCAGTAATTTCAGTGCGTGAAACATGAACTTGAGACTAGAATTCAAATCAGAACAGAATCCAAAGCCTCTCTGCATTGAATGTGGGTCAACTTTATTATGTCCAGCACTAAAGACATGGTTTAATAGCCACACTTACGTTTGCTCTGCAATAAAATACGCGCCCGCGTCGCTTCGACTTACGAGTGATGAGATTGGACAGGAGTGTGACCGGAAGACAGCAGACGAGCACGAGGAGATCGGCCAGCACGAGGTTAAGGAGGAAATAGTCAGTCACCGACTTCTTTGACTGGATAATCACGACGGACACGATCGAGTTCCCAAGGAGCCCAAAGATGAAGACAAAAATGTAGATGAGGGAGAGCGTGAGGCTCACCGGAGCTGAGTACCTCCAGTAAGACTCCATTGTCAGCGGAACCGGCGGGCCGCCGGGCAACGGTATCGGCCCGGTGTGCATTGCTTTGGTGCTGGCGTTTACGGTAATTGACGTTGATGAGTGTTGCCATTCACTTTTGGAAGACTAACCCTTCACTTTCCTCCACTAAAATTCATGCTAACTTAAAACTGTGGCGTGCTAATTTCGTGCACAAATTGCCAAATCGTGAATCTTTCAAATCTCAAGTTTTCTTCACAGAGAAAAGAGGAAGATAATTGCTTCAAAACTTCAAACTTTCAACAAGACAAGAACAAGAATCGCTTTCATTTTGGCGGCAGGCTCACTTGCGGCTTTCAACTGTACGACGTGGCTCACTTTGCTTTTGCTCTTCGTTCCGATGCAGAGAAAAGTAGACTGAAGAAAAGTTAAACTTTGTTTTCCGGATTTGGATATTGAGTTTATCCTGCCTGCCTGCCTGAGACTTCGTTATTCCTTACTCGCTCGAGCCTCGGCCTGAGCATCGAGCATGGCATGCATAAGAGAGTTTGGTTTTGGTTTTGGCTTATGTGAAAAGTTTTGTACACTTTTCCTCCACTACCGCACACGCGGACGTGTACCATAATAAAATCTTATATTATACACGCCACCGCAACAGCAGCAGAAGCAGAAGAAGTATTCATTATTTTCGACTGAGGCGAGTACAATGGACGATGATTGCGAACCAGTAATCATATGCGCATTGTGCCAGTTGCCAGTCGAGCTTTTAAAGTGTAAAGTTTTACTTTTACTTTTCATGGCTTTCATGGCTATTGTTAATTCGGCACTATTCTGCATTCTCTCATATACAGAACGTCCAGAAAGAAGAAAACTTCTGCCTTGCGTGTGGTTTTCTGAATAATGCGTTTAAAACTTAATAACCCAGTTTAGTCTTTAGTCCAGTCTACTTTAAGTCCGTGAATGATCGTATTATAATAACAATTGTGGTTGTCGTTGTCGTTTTCGCGGCCGCCCCACCGAGAAATCGTTGAAATGTTGAGAATGTGAATAATTTCTGCATTGAATTCAATTGAGAGGCTCATAATCGTACAGGGAACAGGGAAATAGAAGAAAGTGGGACAAAATCTGGGCGGGTTGCGGCTGCTCCGCTTTCAACAAAAGTCGGCACGGTAACAAAGGTAATGATTGTCGTCATCCTCACAAAATAATGTAACGACAACGACAACGGCCGAAATAATGGCAAATGGCAGCAACGGATGAAAAGACGAAGCGACAGAAAGCAGAGCGAGCGAGCGAGCAGAATCCATTAATTATTATTATCAAAAGCGGCAGACGTGCGCGTGAGCAACTCAGCATTCAGCAAGGCAATTTTATGGCTGAAGCGTAGAATTTGGTTTCGAGAAGCTGGAGAAATTGGGAAACTTTGTCATCATTACAAAGTTCAATATTGTGAAAGCGAATAGCGAATACACGAGTCTCCGTTTGTCTTGTCTTGCCCTGGAGTGGATTTGGGCTTGAACCTTCATTGAATTTCTATTTTTAGCCTAAATTCAATGTACAACATGCAATTTGTATTCATTCAGATGTAGCGTACGTACTGAAAACAAAGGGTTTTGGTCAGAGTTATGCTTTCTGCGTATGGCGCTCAGAAAGAGAGGTCACATTGATAGTAAACGAAAGGAAATTAAAGTCGTAAAACTACATCTCAATGAGTCAGTACCCAGCACGCCAATGCAGCGCGACAAGAGCAACAAATCAACAAGTTTATGAATCAGTGCCAGTCAACTTAACGAGTGCACCATATTCCGACCAACAACTGAAACTCCGCAGCTAACACAGCACGCTGAGAATAGGTTGAAATCAAAAAATTCGCAACGGAGTTTAATTTCTCAAGTGCAACACAATTTCACGAGAGTTTCACTTTCGAAACTTTCAACGACAAATCAATCATGGCCATGACAGATCAAAATGCTCTCGGTGCGGATGAAATGGTTTCGGCTCGGAGACGGCGGTTATCATTTGACTCCGAATTAGAATCAAGCCTGCTGGATTTCCTGCTTCGCGTCCTTTAAGTCCTTGTCTTAAGCAAGCCTTGTCCTGCCCAGCAACTCAGTTCCACTTTAAGATGCCGAGACTGATAACTATGCCCGCGCCCTTAATTTGTCTCGGGTGCCGTGATGTGCATTGTTCATATTTCCATTCCCAGAATTTCACTTTGTGCCAAATTGTGGGTGAAATCATCAAATGTGACCCAGTTTCCAGTTTTCGTGCTGCAAACAACAACAGGGCTCCAGCCGTCGGAGTACGAGTAGATTATTCCATCATCTACGCTGCCTTACGCTGCGTGGCCGTGGAGCGCGCGGAGCCAAAACCCTCGGCGCTCGAAAGGATTTTGCTTTTTGCAGATACAGACTCAATAATTCTGGGAAATGAGACGAAAGCAAAGCGATAAAGACGAAGACGCCTTCGCCAACGCCGTAGCAGCCACAATCACAGCCACCAGAATGAGACAATGAATTATTAGCTTCAGTTTGCCATTTGGAGCGGCAACGCAATATTTTATTAGAAAGCTACGCATCCTAAATCTAAAAACAAAGCCCCGCGCCTGCACTTCAGTCAAGCACTCGAGCCTGAAACCCGAAATGACATGACATGATAAAGCGATGGGAAATAGAATTGCTCAATTTGTTACGTAATAATACACTCAGGCGATTGCTGCACTGCGCTGCTGTGCTCTGACAAGTTTGGAACAGAAAATATAATTTATACGCGTTATCACCGCCACAATACCCGAATGGGGCAAGTAAAGGCTTTTATGAGTCTGGAAAATCAGTTTTTAAACTCGGAGCGAGGTTCCGTGCCAAAAAATTAAATGAAATCCATTGAAAGTGGTGCTTGCTTTCTTGAAAAGCAAAGGAATTCAGGCCAGACTCGCAAATTGTGGAGTTTGGACGCAAATTCAGTGTTCCGCGGGTCGGATTTTGGGAAACAGGCTTCAAAGGGGCGAGATTTGCTTAAAAGCCGTTAAAGAAGTTGAATTTAACAGCAAGTGTGAAACACAAGCATTAAGTACATTTGTTGGCATAAAGACTTACATGAGTAGATGTTTGTCAGGAGCGTTGTCGGTAAACAGAGCGTAATTATGAGAAAATCTGCTGTCGCTAGATTTGCGATGAAAAAGTTCGTTGGAGTGTGCATTTTCGGGAATCTGATGACTACGTCTGAAAAGAGCAGAGCAAAGCAGAGATCATTATCAGATCATGCAAGGCATGAATCTAGTCTATACTCCTAAAAGAATCAAGAGGTCAGGGCCAGAGCAAGAATTTCTACGACTCACCGATCACGAATGAGTTTCCAATGATCCCGATGATGAAGATCAGTGCGTACGCAAAGCATAACGCGATTCCGGCTGGCAATGTAACTCGATATTGCTGAGACGGAGACGAAGGGTCGGCGTCAGTGTCAACACTCACAATGTGATTAAGATCTCGTTCCATTTTTCTGTAGCCCTGCCGAAATTCAAAATCTCCTCGTCAAGTTTCCCCTCAATCTGAATTCTGGACACCTTTGATTTCAACTCGACTGTATAATTGCCTCTATCACATAGTAGAAACGGCACTGAAACAAAAATAAAAGTTCCAAGCTGTGCTGGAAGCTGGAAAGGTTGGAAAGGAATAAATTCTTGAACTCCACCTTCAGACTGTTCTTGGTGTCAGTCAAAGATGAACTGGAATGATAGACTCGGCGCACCTTCACTAAAGTTTTAAATCACTGTAGCTTCCTAAGTTTCTTGCAAATCTCTCACTTTACACTTTCAAGCGTGTGTGTAAACACTGCACTTAATTCCAAGCCAAGCGCAGCTTGGCGATGGCAGTGAGGGCATTAAGCATTTATCTGGCTTCTGGACTGGAAGCGGTGGCGAGTTGACCCACTTTTAAAGTAATCATAATGAATCCGCTGCTTTATTGTCGTCTCTTCATTCAGTTCTGAGTTTTCACTTTTCACTTTCTTCGCTAATGACTCTACTATTCTGTATTCTATTCTCTGTCGAGCTTCTCCGTCACCGTCATCACGCTGCTGTCTCTGTTTATGTTTACTATTTTCACTTTTTCGCTGCGCAAATCGCAAGCGTCGCATTCGCATCGCAGTCACCGCCCGCCATTAAGGAGATTAAGGCCATTTAAAAGTGGAGACGAGGCTCGGCCACGTTTGATAATTCTTCCTAGCCCACAAGAAATCGATTTGAACTAGCTGACACACGAATAATCTCGGCGTTTTTGTATACCTCGCTTTAATTTTCACTTAATAATTAATAAACTAAGGTGATGCAGTTTGACTTGAGGATTGTTGATCAGCTTTGCTTTGTGTATCGCGTTGCGTGCGCAGTGAGGTCGAGCGAAGAAATGACCGAGGACGAGTGGATTTTCTCCATTGTCATCAGCACCAGGCCACCTCCACCTCGGTTTGCACAGCCAAGAGTCAGTGGACAGAAAGAGAGCTAATGCTAATGGACGACGATGGTGATGGCAGAGATGAAGAATGGCACTTGTACATGATCCATTAGGCTGAGAAGGTGACGAGACTATAAAGTCTTTGAGAATCCAGTCTCCAGCCAAGAAAGAAAGAAAGACAGGATGCCGTGCCCATACTAATTAAATGCTATACTGGAGCTGTCTGGAGGTGATGTGAGGAAGATGTTACTGTATTACTTATCAAGACCGTGACGGGCGAAAAGAAGCCCAGCACAGTATAGCACAAATGAAGGAAAGGTCAACACCTTGAGCTAGAAACCGCCACCGCACACTTGTGTATTGCAATCACGATCTACGCATTTTATTTCCAAATTCCGTTCTGCGCTGCGAAGCCGCGACGCGCGACCAAAGGAATTGTGATAAAAAATACTATAAGTACGATACGCGATACTACAAAGAATCTAACGACTCAGCAAGACGACGGATCCACATCGCTGATTTGCCCAGCAACGGCCTTACCAAGCTCGCATTCATGACCAACGTGATGATCAGCAGGATCTTGAAGAACAGTGCGAAGAGCGACACGATGTCCGAGAGGTTTGTGACGATTTCCAGAAGCAGATTTCTCAGCAGGGTGCAGAGCACGAGTGAGCATAGCGTCATCGCGATTGACTGCACGAACAGGAGCCGCTGTTCCTTGAACGGTCTCTCGAAGATGACCTCCGGGAAGGAATCGTACGGCCCGGTCATGAAGTGGATGTAGCAGAACCAAATCAGGATGATCAGGGCGACGCTGCTCGGTGGCGCGAAGAATGGGAAATCGAAACACGCACTGAAGACCGCACGTACGGCGGACGGCAGCAGGGAAGTCAGGACGGAGAGCTGCAGCACTTGCCGGAAGACTCCAAAATTGGTCTGTGGCTTCTGCGCCTGCCTGTGCGCCTGTGCTTGTGGCGGAGGTTTAGGCTTGGGCTTAGGCTTAGGCTGAGGCTGGACCTTGGTAACCATTTTAATTGGACAAGAACTCACTGCGGACTTCATCTCTCGCCTGTCAACAGCATGAAATGCCACATCGAGAAAAACCTGAATTTGTTGAAATCTATGTAATTTCTTACCGCAAGATATCAACGATATTATTCGCTTGGATTTTGGGTGTTGTAAATCTCTGTACAGAAGTAGAAGCTTACGATCCGTGAGCTTTCATCATCCAATGTGACACACCACGCACGCACGACTTGAAGTATGTCACGGATTCGACGGGTCACCGACACAATGCAAGTGAATTTCTATGAGAACTGAGAACGTCCCTCCACAAGCGAATCCCAGACGGCCTGCTTGGAATTAGCTTTAGCTTGGAAAGGACCGACACGAGAGCCGTTGTGGCCTTTGACCCATAGCCCATTGCATTGCTTATCAACACTCATAATTTACAAAAAGTTGTACAACTGCTTGACAGCTATTCTATTCCCGTCGTCGTCCTGAAAAAGTTCCCAAACTGCTGCACTCTGAAGTGCTTTAATGTAGGTCAGGACATGCTGCCTACAAGAGTATTTTTCTGGCCTACATTATTCCACCGCATCGTATTACTTTTCTATCGATAAGTGCAACGCAATCGTAAGTTCCGCTTCTGATTCTACGCGGATAATAACCGTTTATATTGTGAGAGACGATTATTGTCAGTTTAAGTGTATAACTTTAGTTGTTAAGGTTTATTAGCCGACGACCACGAGGTGGGTCTTGTACGCTGTACTTTTGGTCCATGTAACCTGTACTGCCTGATGACCTGATTTGGTCTCTTGTACAATTTACTCAAGGTATTCAATATCATAACAATCATTTTATTGTTGTGTTTTCGGTTTTATTTCATGTCTTGATGTTTTCTAGTGCAACCATCTATGCAATTACGGAAAGTTACACGAACTGACTACGCCCGTCTCCAGTTCCCGACCTCATTACAGATTAGTGAGTCTCCTGTCTACTGCCCCAACGATGCAACTTGGAACTGGAAAAGAATCACAATGTACGCGGTGATTGATCCGATTATCTGCAAAGAATCTAGTGTTAAAGTAGCCTGGTCACGCAGTCTTTAATTGGGGCGAAAGCGAAGAAGCTGCCGTACGCACATTCGTGAACAAACATCGGTTCAGCTTGAAGTAGTTGCACCCCGTCGCCTGAAACTTCAGCCCCGCTCCATTTGCGAACAAAATCTGCAACCTTTGCAAGTACTCTGCGTCCTCCTTGAAGCGCAGATTGAGCGTGGTCGTCGACGCGACTACGGCCATGTGTGGAGATACCAATGCCAAAGCAGAAGCAGTGCCGATAGTAAAACGAAGCTGCCGAGCCTAAATACAAGAACTTAAACAGGTGCGTCTGCTTGGAACTACACATTGGGTTTCATGAACATACACGTGTTCTCAGCATTTCACCACCATTCGACAGCGTCCACAAAATGTACAAGTCGAAGGCCAAAAACGTCGGGAATAGAAAAAGGGAGTCGTCACTAAACCAGCCAAAATATGTCCAGATTGCAGTCATGAATACAAGAATCGTCGCGTTTGTAGTAAACATTCCAATTAAGAGGACGGTGGAGCTTCCACTCGCAGATTCAAAAGACTCAAAGATGTTATGAAGTTCCAGAACTTGGTAATAAACGGACTTGATGCTCACCGAGACAGACTCTCCCGTGCAAGTGTGCATAGTTTCTGCCAGCGTCTTCGTCACAGCGTCCAAGGACCCGGACATGTGCCCCATTGACCCAATAATTAAATGAAATGTGATCATCATGGAGGACACGCACAAGAAATCGTGCAGTAAGATTGCATTGGAATAAAACACGGGCGCTGGGCTTCCCGACAGATACCGCTCGTTGTACTGAGCCCATGTCGAGAAATTTGCATTCGACTGCACGTGAATGTGCAGGTCCACGACAAGTCTCTTGTATGGGAGTGCCGTGAAGAAAGCCACAGTCATCCAAAGGATTGCCTGAGCCAGGTTAGCAAAAGCGGCTGGCGTGCACTTCCACGAAGAGGCTCCTGCGTACTTGTCGTCAGTGTATTTGACATGAAAAGCATTCAGCTGATTAATCAAGCGTACGAATTTGGGTACGGAGAAGAACCAGTTCAAGTGCAGGACGTAAGTCCCCACCAGAAAGAAGAGAATAAGGCCATGTGTGATTTGTGTCGCGAAGATGGCTTCTTTCAGGACTGCTTTGTACCTTTGGAGGGCCTCCTGCAACTCGAGCGTGATGTGGTACAAAGTCGAGATAAGGAAATACGCACAGAAAATGTTGCCAACCATCACGAAAAGAGTCCACAGCCCATGAGCACCAGAAACCGTCAACTTCAGAATGTAATTGCTTCCTTGAGTAATTTTTGAAAAAGGTTGCTGGCCTATGAACTTGGCAAATAGTAAGTAGAAGCGAAGGAACTTGATTTCAACTTCCATGTTCAAGAAATCGCGATGGCGGCTGCGGTAAAGTGAAACCAAAAACTGAAGTTGACTGCAATGGAACATGTTAGCATTCATTTAGGAAAATCATCAATGCCTACGCGAATAAAGCAATTAAACTAATTATTAAATGGGCGCAGTATTCTTCTGTTCTGCAAATTAGTATCCATCTAGAATTAATTCCCACTTGAGACTAGAAGTTCACATTAATGATGATGGTAGTGTAATACCAAATATCCACTGTGTTTGTCTATGGGTTTGACCGCATAATAATAGAACAGCTCACATGTCATTGATATTTCATTTAAAAAGCGAAGCATCGAGGATTTCACTGTCATTCTTTATACATGCACGAGAATTTTGTGCTTTCGAGTTAAGGTCGTCCTTGAGCCTCAGGACGAGACCGTCAGGCAGGCGAAAGTGGAATTCTAATTCATTAATTGCTAATACTTCCGAGTAAAATCGTTCATCTCAATTCTGCCAGTCGGTGACCGACGACCGAAATGGCTAGACCCGAAATAAGTAGATGAGTTCCAATTTATTAATTGAAGAATGATGAAAGCAGCGACAGCGTGGTTTCGGGCATTGTTAAATGTTTAATGCTACCATGAAGAGCCCGGAATGAGAATACTTGAAAGCTATAAAATTTCGCCATTAAAATTGATGGAGAATAAAAGTCTTTGCTGCTTTGACCGATGTTGAGGCAGGCGCCAAATGCTGAAATGCAACTTCCTCATTTCATAAAAGGCTTACACCAAAATCAAGATTTTTCTGGCTAACTGGTCGAATTCCCTTATTCGTCCTTCAACCGGTATAAAACTGACGAGACAAGGTCGAATTGCAGTCAAAAAGCTGAAAGCCCGGCCAGTCCAGTTCCAATACGATTCCAGCTCCAAAATGTTGTCCAGAAAAGGGTTTGAGCGATATGCCGTCGTTTTGTACTTGTTCACTTCGCTGTGTCTTCTCCCTTGCGACTGGGACGTCTGCAAATGCACGCTGACACGAACCAAATACTGGCTACGCCGATTTTTAAACAGGCTCGTCGTGTTTGGGCTTGTTGTCATTTTGATATGGTTTGCAGTCGGAATTTCCATCGACGTGTACTGGCGGTTAGTTACCCCAAATCAGTTAATCATCATCCTCCTCCTTTTCCTGTTCATGCTGATGATGGTGTCGGTGGCTCTGGCCTGCTGCTTCTTCGACGACTTCCTGATGGTCAGCATCAATACGCTGTTTGCAACGAACCGGCATTTTCGACGTAAGCAACACAATCTTTTTCGAACTATGATTTTCAATCTTTAACGATTCCTCGTACAATTTTTCTGAAGGGCACGCTCTTAATCGGGCCGAACGCGAAGAACTCGACAGCAGAAAATCCTTCACTGTCCAACTTTCGAACGTGCTCGAATTATTTGCGATGGTTCACTCAATGTGCATCACGGCGCTATTCTTCGAAGACTTTGACCCATTTCGTCGATACTTTTACAACATCGTCGCTTACTTTCTGGATTTGCAGTCGCCTATGGACGAAATCCCTTTCGTGATTCTGTACTTTTGTCTGGTACGCGTCATATACGGGTATTTTCTTCTCCTCTGCTTTTATTTCTCCGGGTATCAAGAGACGATGATTTACTGGCTCGAACTCCCGGTTTCTAACGACCGTTACCTGTCGAATCCAGTGAAATACAAGGAGAATGTCAGAGTAATTTTTGTTTCGATGACCCTTCTGAACCGGCTGTACATTTCGAGCCAGACGTTAGCCCTCCTCTTCCCTGCACTGCTCTCTGGCGCGTTCGTGACCTTGATTATCAGTAATTTCGCGAGCATTCGCTTATTTGGCACGATTAACTTTTTCACATACTTGTTTCTGCCGTCCATCTCCATTCTACTGTCGTTTTACATCAGAATGTGGTCGTACTACTGTGGGCAGTACGAAACTCTGTCCACGGAGTTTGTTCGAGTCTGGAAAGAAAAGTTGAGCTACGATCGAAGGTATAAAAGATTCCTGAGAGCATGCCGACAGCTTTTCGTGCCCGTCAACATATTTTTCCGTCTTAATTTGGACCGATACGCCGATTTTCAACAGTTTTCAGTAGATAAGACGGTTGAGCTCCTCGTTTCTACTTAATTGTCGATAGAATTTTGGAATCAAAGCTCAAATGAGTAATTTGAAGGAAGATTTCTTTATTTCAAGACATTAAATGCATGGCAGAGGCAACGAGACACATTGAACACTGAATCAGTAATGAATAATAAGAATAATGAAGCAAAACTCTAATGTTAAGTTAATCCTTTTGTGCTTTCAATAAAAGTTCCTGAGCTTTCGCCTGAGAAGAAGTCAGTTCCGCCTTCGCTGCATCCAACTCATTGATCGCGTTCATCCATTGTTCTCTGGTCATACTTCGACCAATTACTTGAAAATGGCCAGACTCCTTTGCTTTCTTCTTCAATTCCTTGTTTTCTTCTGCCAACTTGAGATTCTTCGCGTAAAGCTCCGACTGTTTAATTCCAAGCACTGTCAATTTGTCCATGAGCAAATCTATCAAAGAAGAGAAACATTGCGAATTTATCAAGACTCATTGCTGGATGATCGCTTCTGGAGAATTTGTACCTTTAATTTCTGCGCCTTGCTCCAACGACTTTTCAAGCTCTGCAATTCGCTGCTCCATCACCGAATCCAGCTGGCGGTTATGAAACGATTTGATGTGAACATTGTACACTTCTACCTCTCGTTTGTAGCCTTCCAGAACCTCAGCCATCCGCTTTTGAGCAGATTGGCAAAGGTGGAGGTTTCTGTTGGTAAAAATTCAATTTTACATCAATTCGTAAGCGGTCTGCAGCGCAGTCTTCCCATAAGCTGGGTCCCACTCACCTTGTAATATCCTGAATTGACTCTCGAATTCTTTTCGTGTAGTTATCGAAGAACTTCTTGAAATTAGCGTACGCAACTCCTTCCTCCGTGATTTCTACCAACTGTTGAGAGACTTCCCATTTCTCCATCTAAAATACTGCCACATTGGAAACTTGCTCTGATGAATTTTATGTGCAATAAAAGTCAAATACCTCAACAACTTTCAACTGCTCTTTCAACAACTGAGTTTCTCGAGATGTGGATTCAGCTTTTTGCTTCCAAGTTTCAGCCTCACATTTAATTGTGTATATTTGAGCCTTGAAGTCCATTGAAGCCTTCTCAAGTTGTAAAGATGCCTTCTTGGATTCTTGATCACGCAATGACCGTTCTGCGACGAGTTTCAGTTCCAGATCACGAACTGCGTCTTGGCATTTGTTAAGGGCTTCACGAAGTTTCTCAGAATGCTTCTGGAAATGAAACGAAAGCCATACGCCAAATTCAACAAATCAACCTACGCACACAGGCAAGCCCAGATTACAATTTGTCGCCGCGTGCGTGTAAGATTCTTACCTTTTCCAGTGCATGCTTCTCCATGAGTTCAGAATTTGACTGGTGCTGCAAAGTATCACCCGTGAACTCGTCGTCCAAGATGGTGATATCGTCCATGACCATGTTTGTATTATGAGTTGATTGATTGGGCTCTCGACCGTTGTCCATCACCGAATCACTGCCACCACTGCACGTGCGCTGTGCCAAAATCCCCTTGAAAGCAATTAATCAGCAAGAGTGTACCAAGAATTCTCTGATTGCACTTATGATCAATTCGACCAGCTATCAGCTTGTTTTCGTTTCATTCCACAACCCACAAAGGATTCGACATTCGAATAAAAACAAACGATTCAAAACGAATAGAAAATGAAGGCCGCTGAATAGGCAAACGGGCAAATACCAAAGCCGTTGAAAATTCAAACTTTTCCGTCATTTATGACACGTCAAAAAATAGATATATTGTCGTTCCGTGAGAAGAGCACGATTGATTGACTTGGGCGATTGGAGGCACTTTATTTAATAGATTGAAGTTACATTTACATTTACAGTAAGTAAATTATGAATTCGGTATAATTTAGCGATAAAGCAAGGAACTCCTTCTTCGTCGGTTGTGCTGCTCGGGATTGATGGTCAAGTGTTCGTCCACGTTCGAGTCTCTCCACGAATTTCCGTTGGTGCTGGCCGAGTCAGGAGTTGTCAAACTGATGCCGGGAGTGGTCCCGTTGCTGGATTGCATGAAGAAAGATGACGATTTGCAGAAATAGTGGTAAGTCTGTACAAAGTGAAATAGTAGATCGGAGCCAAATTTCCAATTTTATCTTGGCTATGATATGAATTAATATGGCCTTACCAGGAAAGAACCAATGGCCACTCCAAGAAGAAAGACGTGGCTGGTGCAAAACTGGACAAAAAATCAATCATAGCAGTAAATTGCCTGATTTATTCAACAACCCAATGATTTGACTTACGAGAGTATCCCAGAATGACGTTTGCGCGTCGTACTTGTCGTCGGAATCCGCCATGCTGACCATGGTCCAAAGATTTAATCAAGCAAGTAAGAAATCGGCAAGTCGTCCAGCAGAGATTTTCTGTACGTGGTTTAGTTTTACCCAACTTGCTGTAGGCCCTCACACACGTCGAGATCCGTACGAATCCGTTCTTGAACCCGAACTGACAGAAAATTCCGGCCTGGTAATAATTCTTATTCGACTCGATACTTGTGACTTGACTTGCGGGCTGCGGACCGTGAAAGCTGTATTCTGTGATGTGAATTTGGGGTATTTTGTTGATACAAACTTGAACCAACTCACATATGCACAGTATTATTTATTATGTGTTTATTTTAAAACCCATCACCAGAGTCGTAAATACCGAGCCAAGAAATAATTCGCAACATCCAAAAGCATGTACGACATGACGTGTACTGATCTGTGCTGCATTTTATTTTCGGCATTTTTGCGCATCCATAATCATAAATTCCGTTCCAAGAAACACAGAAGGCGGATTTTCGTATTCCCAAAAAAAAGTCAAGCCAAATTCTTGCACTGCCGCACGTTTAATTAGGACGCATCACGAGAGACCTAAAATTAAGTTCTCGGGTTCTACCATTTGTTTATGTCTGTCAAGCCTGTCTTTTATGCCCCGACCCGAAAGCCGCTGACATGCCACGCTTGCGATTCAGTGCGATAATCCAAAAAATATGATGATCAAGGTAGAATTATTATTAGACCATACATTTAGTGAAAATATTGTACAGATTCATCGGAAATGTCAAGATCCGGGACGCAGGCTATTCTGCTTCATTTTTTGATCGTAAAATTCCATCGAAGACGGAAAACGCTGTACTCGCAATTCTACCTAGCAATACTCGAAAGCACCAATGATCAAATGGAAAAGTTGTGCAGAATAAATTCGTTCAAAATAGTTCTCATTGTCTTGTATTCTCACGAAGCTTTTCTCTTGATCTTAGTTTTGGTGTGTACTATATCCCATTTCCCTTTTGACATTTGACAGCGATCGTGATCCACAAGCAGTCATCACCATCATCGTTGTGTCATCACATATCATATCTCCCCTTTTCTCACATGACATCACACGCGCTGCATCACATTTTATGCTCTGTTAATGACTTTCCGAAGGGCAAGGCGCAAACGCTGCGAATTTAACATCTAACCACACGTGCTAGTAACTAGGTTCAATAGTGCATAATGAAACGTGTGAATGAATGAAATAATTACATAGGATCTGTTTTCTATTTCTTTTACGATCAGAATGCCAGGGCCAGGACGGCCAGAATCATTTCGCACTATCGCACGTGCTATTTTCTCAGTTGGATGGTGCGCAGTCCGGAACACACAGCAATTGGTGAGTTGCGTGGGAGGGAGCCGGAAATTAAGATCTCAAGATTCAAGATTCAAGATCGGTCATCGCATCGTTCCAACAAGACAAGCAGATCGATCTCCGATTTGGATTTGATCTGATCAAGCAAAAGCAAGTCATCACCCATGTAATTTCATTGCTTATGCGTAACAAAGACCGTTTGTCTCAGATTTCCAGCAGCGCCAGCTACAAATGCCAATGCCTGTGTTCGTTCAAGTCCAAAGGAATCGACTCAATTGACCACGTGCAGAGGATATAACTTTTTAAACTTTTGAATCACATCTAGTCATTCACTGCTGCATGAATTTAGTAACTCGTTCAGTGATTAGTAAACCTTACAAACAAGATGAATTCAATATTCACAAAACAAGAGGAGAGTCTGCTGGCCGGGCTCGGATTTACATTCCAACCGATAAAGCGGAGTCGAAGCAGAATTAACTTCAAGGACTCGACGGACAGTGTGAGTGGTGATGGAAAGATGACCCACTGCAACATTTACGATCTGTACGGGGATTTGATATCTAAGCAAGCGTTCAATACCGGAAATCTTCATAGCCTCTTCACGCTCACGAAAGAATTCATCGATTCCATTGAGATTTCGCCAAGTGATCAAGCATGCGCGACTCTCGATGCTGAAACTGAATGGTAAGTTATTGATCGATCTCTTCCTTGATAGATAATGAAAGAAATCCTGGCTCATGTGTGTAGGGACTTCCAGGAGCATCTGCTGCTTGTGTTTGCACTGCTATCCTTTTATATCAACCAGAATTATGTTGGGCCACGGCTTCTGCAGGCCTTGATTCCAGATGACATGAAAACTTGGCTGCATGCGCAGGAGCAGAAGACAAGGTCTTCCACTACTGAAGATGAAAATAGTTTGATTCAGAACACCCTCATTTTGGATGGCGAAGATCTGGTTGAAAATATCGAGTTTCCAATCCTGCTTCTGATTGTGGAGAAAATACTGGGCAATGCCGAACGCACTTTCATAACGCGCACCTTAGAGCCTGAGCACAAAGAAAAGAATTCGACGCGATCAGATCACGCACTGATTTTGTGGTGGAAGATTAGAACTTGGTTCCTGCATCAGCAGTTGTTAGAAGAAAGGTCGCAAGAGTTATTTAAACGAATTACGGAGACAGAAAAGCAATTCCTGACCATAATTGGAAATATTGAACGCGAACAAGAGATTAAACTCCAGCCTCCACTCCAGGCCATGTTTTATGTAGAACTAAGTGAAATCTATCTGCATTATTATGACATTGAGAAATCGAAGCGTTTGGTCGAATTGGCCAAGGCTGCAGCTGAAATGAGAGCGCAACCCGCAGGTAAATCACATGACATGTGCCACTCATTACGGGAGTCTTGATTAAGAAATCTTTTATTTCTCAGGTGCACTTGGCCGAAGAACGAAGTACCAGCAGACGGACTTAGCCCAGCTTGTATTGCATGTGGAGCTGACGGACTCTAGTTATCCAAAACCAGCCGCTGTTTTCATGTCCCTTGACAGAGCAGTTTTCCCACAGGTAACGACGATGAATTTCAAGCCTCCATTAAACTCTCAATTCCTAATGAGGTGAGTTGTGTCTATTTGTTCCAGAACGTATTACTGGAAGACGACGTGCGATTAGAACAAATTAAACTCAGCACGGCGACTATGCCCACAGACTCAGAAAATATTAATCCAGAAATTACAGCAGGACACTTGACGCCATTGCAACATTTGGTTTTGCTGGCTGACTTGTAAGTTTTATTGTAAAACTCGACTGACGTTTTCAGCATTTCAATTTTAATTCCCTACATCTTATTTGCAGCCGGGCAAGAAGTAAATATTTACCTCGGGACGGTGTTTACAACGAAGAGCTGCTTGCGTACCTGCAGTACTTAATAGAATACCCTAAGCTATGGTGTGTCCAATTCTTAGCGTTATTCAAGCGATCTCTGCTGGAAACAGATCAACGGCGAACCGTAGAAAGATCAATGAACCAGCTGCAGAGTCTGAAGACGTCCATGAACTCAGATTTGGCAACTCTACAGGAGAGGATCAAATGCTTCTTTGGGTCAGGACTTCCACAGAGTTGGGAAGTAGAGGTAAAGAATATTTAAGATCTGCTTCATAGCTTCATCATCTGTCACTTCATGTACAACTAGTACTCTTTGTTCCTTGTAGGACGGACTTGGGAAAGTGTTAACATCGCTCGGTCTTTACAAAGAAGCTCTCGATATTGCGCTACGCCTGAGCAAGTGGGAAGATGTGATAAGCTGCTACAATTTGCTGAATCTGAGGCACAAGGCGGAAGAAGTTATCAGGGAAGAATTGTCGAAGAACGGCGAAAGCGTCAAGTTGTGGATTTATTTGGGTGATGCGACTGATAATGTGGAGTATTACGAAAAAGCGTGGAATCTCTCACAATGCAGAAGCAGTCGAGCACAGAGGCAGTGGGGAAATTATCATTTTAGCCGGAAAGAAGTAAGACAACCGCCAAATTCCAAAGTTGCTGAATTAACTGTTCTCTTCAGTGTTCACAGTTGTCTGTTATGCCAATTTCAGTATGAGCAATCCATCGAGCACTTTGAGCTCAGTGTGCAATTGAATCCGCTGGAGCATTCCACATGGATAAGACTGGGCTTTGCTGGGCTGCAGTGCGAGAAATGGGACGTATCAACGAAAGCTTATCAGCACGCAACTGAATTAGATTCTGATGTAAAAGCTCTACTGTACCCACACTTTCCCCAATTATTCGTCTCCATTATTTTAAACCCCTTTTCTTTTGCCCTTTGGATTCCAGAATTTTGAGCTTTGGAACAATCTTGCGAACGGTTTTCTTAAATCCGGGAACAAGACGAAGGCGCTGCGTGCATTCCACGAAGCGGTCAAGTGCAACTACGAAAACTGGAAGGTTTGGGATAATTTGCTTGTCGTCGCGACCGACTGCAAAGTGTTTGACGACGTGCTTCGAGCATACAATCGACTGATTGACTTGAAAACAAAGTGGGAGGACGAGCAAGTGCTAACGCTTTTGGTGCGTGCGATTGTCGTCAATTTGGAAGACGCTGTGGGGAATCCGTCAAGGCCAAAGTATTTGAAGGATGTTCTGAAATTGTTTGGACGAATTACGTCGTCGGTAAGTTACTAAATGCGTTGTGTTTTTCAATTCACTGTCTGCAAATGGCTTCCTGACTTGTGATTCTCAGGTGCGTGGAAATTCAACAATTTGGAAACTGTACTCTGATCTCCAAGCCGTGGCTGCCGCCGACCTTAAAGAAAGTTCGCGGCCAGAGTCTCCAGAAGACATTCCAGAAACACATTTGTACAACAGCGTCTCGTACATGGAACGAGCGATTAAATGCTCCATTCTGGACCCAAATTGGAACAAGACGGAGGACAAAATCAAAGTGACTTCCGATTTCGTACTGCAGTACATCGAAAGTAAGAACGAACGCATGCATGCTGTCAAAAAATTTGATTTTATTCATGCTTTTATTGCCATTTATACATTTTTTATATATCAATTTAGGAATAGCTGAATTTCAGAAGTTTCAAATGAATTCTTCGAATCCTGGATCATCAGAGCAGCTAAAGAATGATGCTCAATTCTTGATAAAGAAAGTCTTTAATGGGATCAAGGTAATATTTCTTCTTCAAATTGAAAAATAGCACACCAACGAATCGCATCATCTGATTGGTCTGATATTTTTATTTTTATTTCTATATTTTTAGAGCACAAATCAAACGGCGGTAAATCCCGAGCCGCTTCAAGAATTTCTGACAGAGCTTCAGGAGGAAATGAAAATCCTTGGCTTCCAGATGGAATAATTTAATCTTTAATCTAAATTCTTACTTAGCCTTAATTTAATAATTAGCCAGTCTATTCCAGAAGCTAAGGTTATTTACAGAAATAAATTTCCCGGCTTCACGCTTATCAGTCGCTGTCGTTGCCAATAGCACCGGCACCACGTCTTTCATTCCAATTGCGATTTCCATGATTACCATTGTTGGGAGGTTCAGCTTCTACTTCCGCGTCCATCGCTGTACCTGATTCGGTGGAGACCTCTGCCTCTGCATCCGACGCTGAAGCTGTAAACGTCATATTTTGAATACTGCACATACGAGTTTAACGAAATGCATTTTTAATTAAGGATTTAAGCATACTTGCGACAGTTCCATCGTCCTCGTCGGCGCTGCTGTCAGAATCCTTAGCGTGCTTCTCCCACTCCAACAGCTCTGTTCGGGCAATTCTCGCCTCCTCCGAATTTAAGATGAACTGCAGTGGTCCAGCAAAATCTTGTGGTTTTTTGCCAGGAAATTGCTGTAAGAAATGAAGATATTGGATAAGAAAAAAGAAAGAAGGGATACGTCAGTAATTTAGCGATAGATTTGACGTACACGAACTGCGTGCTTGAAAAGGCTCCATTTGCTGATTTCCAAGTGAGATCGTGGACCCCAAATGTAACGAATGATTGACACGCCTTGCTCCTCATTTTTCTCCTCTTGAATCTTAAGGTACATTGGAACAACGTACTCCTAAGCCGAAATGCAGGGAATTAAAATTAATCACAACGTTGTACCAGTTAATACTTCTGTTTTCTTACAGTTTTCATGAATTTCTTGAAATCCCTCTCAGCAATGTCCAGTTCCGCGTCGAGCTCAAGTGAAGTTACTGCATTCCAGAGTTGACCTTGAGGCAAATCAAGTATGCGTATAATTTGACAAAGATTTTCTGATAATTGGGTCTAATATAACTAATATTGCCTGTCAACGTGCTGTACTTACTTTCTTCGATTCCATAGTCGAGATTTTGCATGAAAATTAGGGTCAGAAACACAACCAGCAGCGCCTGCTTAGCCTCACGAGTCCTGTCTTCCTCAGTGCGCCTCTTGACTTTATTAATCAACTTGGTGATTCCCTTATGCTTGCTGATAACGAACCAGCAGCTGCAGCCGACCTGTTGTATATCCAGGCTAAGTTCAGCCGAACCTTCGTTATAGCCCCATACATAATAGCCAAACACCTGTGAGGAAGGAATTGAACAAGTTGGTCTTAAGATCGTAGTTTAGCTTAAGACACGGGCTAATCTTACATTTTCCATGGTTCGTTGGACCTTCCGAATCACGTTATTTACCAGCTCCGCCTCTCGCTTCTCTTTTCCAAAAATTCTTTGCAGAAAGTCGGTTCTCCTGACGGGAATCTTGTTTCCAGTTGTAAATGTCAAGTACATGATTCCATTCTTGACCAGTGTATCCTTATCTCGAGCAGTTTGTTCCCTCTCTTTCCTTTTCATCTCTAGTCTGGCTTTGGGCTCCACAGCAGCTTGCTTTGACGACATGACCATTGCAGGAGCGGGGATATTCTGTAATGGTGATCCGGGCCAGGGCTCCTGTGTTCGGGCACCGCGCTTGGGGGTTGCCTCAGCCCTCTGTGCCATGGATTGTTCCGTTTTCTGCGACGTTGTTTCTCGGAGTCGACTTCTGACATCTGACCTGTCTTCCGCTTCCTTTTGACCGCCTCTTCGTTGACTTTGACTCATATTGACAGTTGGCTTAAAACTAGTCCTTGTCATTGATTGTAGTATATTTTCTCCGTCTGTTTGCCCCAGCTGACTGCTAACTGACAATTAATTACTGATGAGACTGGTGACTATCAAAAAGTGCGTAAACAATCGAATTCGCCTTCCGATCACCAATACAGAACAACCCAATAATGATTCAATAATCTGGATTTTCTGGATTCAGAATTCGGAGAATCCACAATACTCAACACGCTTTTTACTTTTCATGTTTTCTCTGCCTCCGCTGAACTTATTTTAGTTTTCTTCAGACATGCAAAAACATCAAAGATTTGCATTTTGCATGGTCATCGACTCAAAACTTCCAGAATCTTCACTACAAATAATGGAAATAACCTCTAATTGAATAAATTCGCACACTTCAACACTCAATTTATTAAGAACTTTGGCCCCTTTTGGACAAATTTATGAGAAACAAACACTCAAAAATACACATAACATTACAACAAATGTCAAAAATAACTAAAATGACACACAATAAGAAAAACTACACAAGAGTTCACAATTCCTAAAGCAAATAAATGAGCATTGGTTGGATTGTGCAAATAAGAAAGACATGAGCAGCAAAATTAGTAAAGCAAAAATGCGAATAAAATATCAGTCATGGACGCCACAGTTCAGACCAGGCTCTCGTAATTTGCAAGTCAAAAGCGCTACATTAGCACAGATTAAATTGTAAAGTTTATATAGAAGTTAATCAAGTGACTAAATTAAGTCAGCCGAAATTATGCGAAGTGGATCGCGGGTCCGCAAGGACGAATTTGAGTTGAATTATGGCAACAATGATCCCGTGACGGGGTCCATACTTTCAATGACTCCTTTCGGATCAGGATACAGGGAACTCCAGGCTGTTTCTGTGCACGCTTCAGCCTCAAAGTGTCCCTGACTTTCTTGCAGTGTGTCGTCTTCGTCATGTTGAGCATTTCCATTTAGTGTCGCTAACAAAACTTGGCTGACAGGCTTCACATAGCAGAGATCCTGAAGCTCGTAATAATTTCCAATTAACGAGTCGATTGTTAATTGCAATTCTTCCAGCTCTGTTTGCGTTGAATTCAGAGAATCGACGCGAATTCCATCATGAAATTCCAGTGGCACAATCAAAAACTTTACAGATGCCAGTACTTGGCGAGAAGGAGTCTGAATTCTTACTGTCCAGTTTCCAGTCGGCAAAGGAGGTCGGAGAGTTGGCTTAACAAAGCTTGCCTATAAAAATAGACAAAGGAAAATCATGAGATGTAAGAAACTTATCTTCTTTATGGCTAGGAATTTGTGTTTACCGTTTCAGCAGAGTTAACGACCATGTTCACAGAGCTTTTCATTTTTTTCTCCGGATTTATCCAGACAAATGAAATATTGAATGACTCATCTGTGTATAAATTGTAGGCAAGCGCCGGTTCGCTGAACGGGCCTAAAATTCCGGCATAGTTACGAAATATTTGCTCTTTCTGATCGTAATCTTCGCCAATTCTTAAATTCTGCAACAAATATGGCAATCAAATGTCGCTTTCTTGTCCGTAACCGAGAAGAATTTCAATTGTAATATTTTACCTGAAATTTCCCTTCGAATTTTCCAAGCTTTCTCGAATCTTCTTCATAAACAGCCAACCCCGGTTGAGACTTAAACCAGCCTTCTAGTTTGAGATTTACATTCTCCGGAAGATGTGTTTCAAATTTAACTAGAATTCCTTCCATTCTGTCGTTTTGAACGAAAACGTGCAGATCCTCAACACTGGTTTCTATGTCGGTGCTTCTGTACTTGATCGATCCTGAACGTTGTTCAACGAAACTCTTCAGAAATGCTGCAGTTGAGATTCTTGCTAATGAATGCCCCAGAGTCAAGATAGCGTCTTTTGGTTTAGGCGACTTGTCATGGTGATTGTACACACTTTGCCAGTACTTATCGAGAATGGCGTGCTCGCCATAGACGTGATGGCCTGGGTTTAATTTTAATTCCAGTTTATTGATGATTGCTTGATTCACAATTGGCTCAAACTTGCGTCCAAAGAATATCAGCTTCGACTCCGCTAACTGCATCAAAGAAAAATATAACAAATAAACTTCATTTTTAGGTGGTCTTCTTTGTCGACATTTCAATATTCTAGAGGGACTTTTTACCTCCAAACGAGACCAGTCAGCCAACCGGAAGTCATTTGGTGAACAGCCACACCAGTCAACAACGCTCTTGTACTGGCATTTGCAGCCCAGTTTCCTTCTCCAGTTCGTTACGTGTAAATTATTGTCAATGAATGATTCGCAAAAGGCCGAGTTACGAAGAACTGTATGGAAGAAGCTTTCGGCAGGAAGCAAAGTGTTTTTGTAGACAATTCTGAGACCCTTCACAAGTTCGTCTTCTGTGCTGACGACGTACTGAATGAATTCACGATGTAATGCGATCCAATCACTTCCGCCATCAAAAATAATGCCTGGAAGGAAATGATTTTCATCAATAAAAGATAAAGAAGGCATGATGACAGTGAACGCTTATAGAATTAGCTTTTCAGTACCTCCAGGCAATTTACGATCTTGTAGCCTCCACATTCTGTGTTCGCACTCAACAAACGTTCGGTCGAGTCCCTGCTTGGTGACAAACTTCTGCACGTCTCGCCCATGTGACTTCACAAAATTCCACCCGTTGTTCAGCGACAGAAATGTTTCCAGCTGTTCAACCGTCCTGTGTTACAAAAATACCGTAGTAATAAATCAAAGCGTACATTGAAGACTCACACAAGACACAAATGTCTCGAATTGTCACGAACTTCAGCGGAAAGTCCGACTCGCTTAGATTGATGACGTAGTCCCAATTCCAACCCCAATTCTTCGAATTTTCAGTCAGATCCTTCATTCCATTAAGCAAAACTGTCAGCAAGCTAGCACCACCCCAAATTGTAGCTTCTCGGGACTCCATAAAGCGGATATTGTTGGGAATTTTCTCAAGGAGTATTTGCAGTTCACGAAACATGTAGTCTTGCCTCTGCCAGCAAAAGTCAAACTCACAGAGTACAACGACGCAGCCAACTAAAAAGTGCTATCACGCAAGAAAGCCTTTTTTCGAAAATACTTACGGCGTCCACGTGAATGTAAAAATAATGCTGCTTTCGGAAGAGATTTTTAATCAGCCGAATTACTTGTCGACTCGCCCTTCCGTTTAACGTCAGGAAAAACACAATTCCCGTTTTCTTTGTGGGCGGATTGGAAGAATAACCCGAAAGCTCCCGTTCCACATCATCCAGACCCTTGACATTTTTATCTCCAGATAAACCTACAGTTATGTTGAAACTCGTTTTAAATTCCGATCTCATCACCCAACACTAATGCTGGCGTAAAAGAAGCAACTTACTGAACACTCCAGTTTCGTAGACGTTCATTCTAAAATAGCCACCGCAGATTCGACTTTGGTTTTTGGTATTTAACTTTGAAGGGCACTTCATGTTGCATTCGTCTAGCGGAAGACGCAAGTCCTCAGCCGGTCTCTTGTTCCCACAAAAACATTCGATTCTGCACAATCGAAGTAAACTCACAGTTTTAATGAGTAAAATAATTCTAGAATCTTGACACTTGACACTTACGAGTATTGAACTCCTGCAAAGGCGTAGCCAGCTTGAAGGCACAGATCTACACAGTTTTGGGGAGAATTGCTTAATTTAAGTAAGGCAAAGTGGTCAGGCAAAATACGATCCTTTTGTTCATCTTGGTAGCATCCATTGTGTTCCATGTACGTAAATTCTGTGCAAATGATCGAAACGAGAAGAAAATGTTAGCCCTTTGTCTCAAGTGGATTAGCAATCTGTTAGCTTTACTTACCACTATTTTTGCAGTATCTAGGAAGCTTGGCCGGGTACTGCGGACCAAGACAGACCGTTTCAGAAAGTTGCCTCTTACATTCTTGTGTTTTGGCACGCTGAATCGCGGATATTGAGTCCTTATTTGTAATATGACATTCTGGGACGAAATCCAATGACTCCAGATTGAGTTCCGACGAGGAAGGACTAGATGACTTTGACTGATTAAGTTGCGGCTGAATCTGCGGTTGAACCGGTTGAGTATCCACGCCCGTTAAGTGTTCGGAGGAATCCTTCTCATCCAAGAGGTCTGATTCGGTGCCAGTGTCCTGTGGCAAACCAGTTAAATTAACATTTCGCCTTGGAGAGCTTAAATGTATTTCAAAAAAATCCTTACCGGCACCCGCCGTCCATCCGCCGGCAGTGCCCTATCCTCGGATTTATGCTCCTGGAAGG
The DNA here is from genome assembly GCA_009869945.1 of Mesaphorura yosii. Classification (NCBI taxonomy): domain Eukaryota; kingdom Metazoa; phylum Arthropoda; class Collembola; order Poduromorpha; family Tullbergiidae; genus Mesaphorura; species Mesaphorura yosii. The sequence goes on from WIXG01000171.1 coordinate 56,795, forward strand.
CGATGTCATTAGTGTGGCTGTCTTCGCCTCCATTTTCACTCTTGATCTTCGCAGTAGCGCTGGAGCTACCTGATTCCTTACTAATTTGATTGTCGTTATTAATTAACACAACTCTGATGGCAAGAAACACTTGCAGCAAGAAAAGCAGAGCAACGATTAGACATATCAGTGATACTACCTTATATTTCTTAACAAATCTCGCAAAAATATCCAAATCTCTATTCATTGTGTAACGTTACTGGCCAGGCAAAGAGCTCCTTTGCCCTAAATATCTTCGGTTGCCGTCGTTGCAGTCTTTCTACCGTTTCGTTGCCAGTTGCGTCCTGATAAGAATTCGAAGATAAGTCACCATCCTGTTTCCGGTCGTGTGCGATTGCGATTAATGTGTTGCTTTGTGCTGATTCCACTCTTCTTATGATCTGATGCCATAACTTCGTTATTGTCGTTAGTTTGCAAAATGCAGAGTTGCACTAATAATATCTAATAGCGAAAATAGCGCTGATCAGATCAGATTCTGATCAGATCTGTGACGTATACTGCCTTATGAGATTGAGATCACAAATTTAAATGAAGGTGCAATATAAACAATGGGCTGAGGTGAGCTTGAATTTGACATTTTGAGTCACAGCACGGCCCGGTGACGAAAGACATGTGAAACGCACAACTCGACGAAGCCTTTGTTTTGAAGTTCTCCTTCTCGAATGCCTTGAATCGTTGTTAATGTGTAATTAATCAGTTTTATTCTTCAATGTATAAAAGTAATGCTAAGAACAAAATGCTTAACGCTTAATTAGTTCAACTGCTTACGAATGTGCAGGCTGCAAGCAGGAGGCAGGTTATCAATGTACAAAGACATTTAAGACACACAAATATCCGATTAGCTTAAAATTTTCCACGCAATTAAGTCCTTAACGTACGAATTATTCTTATCAATACACATATCAGTTTTACAGGTAGAGATTAAGGTTCACGAATTCAAGTCGCGAGTTCTTCACCGCTGCTCGGCGTATCGTGTTTGTTCTTTACTTCCAGGGTTTTGTATTCCGACTGATTGATTTCCGCGGCGTGCCACGGCCGCCTGTGGCGCTCGCTCGAGTGGACGTTGACGAGTAATGGTAGCCACTGTGGTTAGAACCAATGCTGAATCGTGAGGACGAGGTCGCGGAACCACCAGAAGTATTACTTTGCTGCTGTTGTGATTTGGGCCTGGGCCCCAGCTGGATTGGAGCCGGGCCTGATGTCAATAGATTACTAAAAATATCCTGGCTCAGTGTGTCGGCGCCGCTGAAGTTGGTTTCAATCCTGCCTGGAATCGCTTGAAACCCGGCTCCGCTTCCGGTTCCTTTCATCGTGTAGGTGACATTGTGCTCGTGAATGCTGGAAGTTCCTTGGTGCATTCCAACAGAAGCGACTGAGGTTCTTGGCTTCCAATTATTCCCGTTTTGATCTGCAAACATACACACATCAAAATACAGGTTGGGGGTATCTGCGTGTTCTGAGTCTGTGTTCCTTGGTAAGTAATGTAGTTCACCTGTCACGGCTGCCGGTCGAACAAATTTCGGCGTTGCTACATTGACATTCGCGTTGCTTTGTGAAGAAATCTTCGACAATCGTTTGCTGTTTTTCGTCAGTCCCGTGTCGACCGCTGCCGAAACATTTCTGAGTGGTTTGGACACGTAGTGACTCAAACGTCTCCTTTTCGTACTTGGACTTGGGCTCATGCCAGCACCAAGCTTGAGTTTTGCGAGTTGTTTTGGGTTGACGCTCTTCGAACCCATCGCAGCTTCCGATTGCGACGGCAGTTTCCTTGGCGGATGGTAAACAGGAGTCTTCGGCCTGAGTACACAAAATAGGAACAAAAACTATCAACAATGTCAGTCACGAATTATTTTAGCAATTCTTTCGAAAGCGATAGAGTTGGCTCGTGGACTTACACTTGCTGTTGAGCATTTGGGACAAAACTCTGCCTGCGTTCAATCGCCTTCAGTGTGGCCGTCGAAACATTGCGCTTGTATTTTGATTGGTCATTCGAAGTGTTGTGCTGGGATAAATGTTCCTTCATCGCCTTGGCCTTGAGTTTTTGACGATCAGTCGCGATGATTGCCATTCTTTCGGGTGTAGAGAGCTTAAAGAAGATTCCATGGAAGGAACTGCAGGCTCCGTTCAGCTAGAAACCAGAGCAAATCAAATTAATTCTCTAATTTCGATTCTGAAATCCTGATATATAAAACTCACCTGCTGAATCAGCATGCGATGCAAATTCATGTCCTCCGATTTAATTTGCAGACGCGTCGGATCATTCGGGCTCTCTTCGTAGAGCCGCATGACAAAATCCACGGTGTCCCGAATTGTTTGGACAATCGTCAGGATTTTGTCGGTCCGAAGTAGGCGTCTTGTCAGGTAGCCTCGAACGCACGCGCTGACCCGAGCGTATTTGGGTGCCATTTCGGGCTCCAGCGCTTTGGGCGGCACGCGCACAGGAGCGTGAGATCGATGGAGGGGATTCGGGAACGCCACACCTTTCAGAAGTGGTGATCTCACTTCCCCGCCTATTTTTCGGTACTGCGGTGAAAGGGCTTTCATTTTGGCTTGCAATTTTGATAAGCCGACATTGCCCAATTCTGTCAACGTGTTTGTTGTGCTTGTGGACATCACGGATTTGGTATCACCTTCAAAGTCGGTGATGGTGGTCCAGTCCGATGCGGGATAATTTGAATGAGCAGTAGTTGCGGTTGACGTAGCGCTGGACAGCCCCGACCTCAGATTCTGGTCTGGATCGGGAAGTACGATTGGAGGAGGGTCAGAAGCAGCACGCGTAAGTGGCGCGCGAGCTGGTGAATGCAATACTGGAGCCGGAGCAGTGACAATGGCAGTGACGAAAGGATTGGTCGAATTTCTTAAGGACGTAAAGCTTTTAACGGACACGCTTTCATTCTGGACGTTTCTCGGCGTTGTTGGAAGAGATTTGGGAAGAGGACGAGTAGAACCTTTCAGTTGCTCGAGAAAGAACGCTCGTTGCCTCTCGAAGTCCTCCTTTAGCTTGTGCTCTTGCTCGCGATAAACTTTCAGTAACTGTTCCAGCTGTCTTTGCTGCTGTTCCTGCAATTCGTTGAATTTCTCCTCGACTTCCTGCTGGAAGTCCTTTTTCGGCGGTGATTTGCTGACGATTTGAGGAGAAAAATCAATTGAACTCGAGCCCACAGATTGCCTTTGCATGGGCGAGGAATTTGAATCTGCAACATCTTCCATGTATCTCTCCAAGTGTTTTTTCTTATTCAGCTCAACTCCAATCTGCAGTTGCTGCAAATGACGGTCGAGAGCTTCCAGTTTGTTGTCCAGTTCCTCGGCTGTCGGTGTTGGCATCACTAACATCTTCGCAGGGATATCAGAGAATTTTGCTGGCGTCAACAGAGGAAATGGAATGACGTCGAGTTCTTGAGCTTGTGTGTCACTTGACTTCATCCCAGACGCCAGAAGAGCGTCACTGGGTTGTTCCAGCGTATACGAAAGTTTTCGAACATGTCTTTTGTGCGAGCCGGAGTGCGATGATTTAGATGTGTCGTGATTTTCCTTATCGCTGTCACTTTCTGGAGCAGCCTCTCCTTCTTTGGATGTGCCATCGTCCTCGCATTTTTTGATTGGCGTGTTCTCAGCTGACGACGGAATTTTTGTGGATAAGGTGACATCATAGGGAGAATTGCGAGGCAGCCGCTGACGATTCTGCCTTACAGTGTCCGAATTCTCGTCGTTCTCAAATGACTGGCTCGGCTCGGGCGTTCGAGGCGAAAGTTGAGCGTCAACGTCGAAAATATCACGGGGCATGGAATTGTTGGCTTCGGTCCCTGGAAAAGAGTTGGATGCTGCTGAAACACTCGACCAAGTCACATCTGGAGGAAGAAACGGATTTAAACTTATGGATGATGAAGTACCCTTCGACGGCTCGGAGCATTCAAATGTTGTCTCTAAGGTCATGGCTTCTGATTCAACTTCAACCTCCGACTCGGATTCGTCTGCATCTTCATCATCGTCTGCTTCATCAAAGTAGAAGGCTGGCCGCTTTCTTTTGCAACTTAAAATCAAATCGGCTGGAGATAGAGTTTCCTTGTCAGGCGACAAAGACGCTTCACCCTCGGAACGGGCACCTTCAACACCTTTTTCATCGTCGTCCACAGACCGCAACGACTTGCTGCTCCCTTTCTCGCCGGCAGCACCAGGACCCACTTTCTTGATAAAAGTGGCGATGCTTGAGTCGACAGATGCGAAGTCATCGCTGGAGCTGCAACCTTCTTCATCTTCACCAATTTTCTCCTTGTTTTCTTCATCTTTCAGTGACCGTGACGGCACCTCAGCTTGATTTTCAGTTATCTCGGGCTCGGTAGGCGTAGGAATACCGGGTTTTCTGATCACAAAGTGTTCACCAAATCCAGCCTCCGGTTTCAATACATTCTCTACCACAACAGCTGGCGATTCGAAGTCTTTTCCCTTCTCAGGTTCTGATAGGATTGCATTCCTATCAGAAGCCTTTACTTCTTGATGAACCGCTTCGCCCTTTTGTAACGACGAAGGAATGGTAGGAATGGTCAACTGCTTCTTCTGTTTAAGTTGGGTTTCTTTGTCGATTGCCAACTCTTTATATTTCTGCATCTCGGCCCTCTTAGCTTCAGTCATCTAAAAATCAAAGATCATTGTGATTCCTTGGCCTAGGTTTATAACCATCTGCAGCTCATGACGATGGTCAGAAACTGTTTGCACGTACCAGCGGAGGAAGAATCGGCCGTCCATCTATTTTAATGCATGACACGTATGTTGATGCTGGCGGCATGGTTGAAGGGGTTGTATTCAGTCCATGACTTTCTTCGGAGGATGAGTTCATTTTCAGTTTGAGATCCGTAGAACACATTTTAGTTAATTATGAAGAGCAGGTAGATGAGAAAGAAGTGAAGTACGTTTCCAATCTTGCAGTCCTAAAAGACCAGCAGAGAAATCACAGAACAATCAAAAGAGATATCCACGAGTGTCATATCACTTCTATCTTAACCTACCTGTATTAATCTGGCTGATCAGTTGACCATTATCAGTCTATAGTTGGTTAGGAGCATAATCTTCCAGGGTGCAAAATATTCCATTTCCCTTAGCAAACCACGTACGAAAGGCCTTCGCTTAGGCTAGGACGGACAGATTCAGATTTAAGTGAGCAAAGTTAAAATTGATGACAACCCCACGCGAGAGATAAGTGACAGGTGAGTCAGTCGATCAATGTTTACAAAAACGGCCGTTGAACTTGTTGAGCAGCGCAGACTCAATCATTACATGGAATCCTTGAAAGCACTGCTTCTCACTGAACAAAGTTAACAGATCCAAAACGTTCAAGAAGTACTAAAAATGGCAGTTTCAGTCATAATCGCGTAAAATAATCCAGGACGAGACGGGCAAGGCACGAAACGACACAACGGAACGCAACAAAAGAATTGATCTGTTTGTTGACTTTTTGAATTCTCTCAATCTCCCTTCAGTTTACGTGTTACGAAAGACAAGGTGCTCAATCCCGCTCGATTTGTTTCCTTTCTTTCAAATGAGACAAAACGAACCGCAAGTTTTCTGATTCCATACTCACGTACACTTTCGCGAGATGGATTTAATGAGAATTAAAATCTCCCACCTGTTTCATATCATAATTTTTTATTAATGTTGAATCATAATACCAATAATAATGATCTTTATCGTATCGTATCGTATATAATAGTAATTATGTGTAGTAATATTAATAATCCTCATTTTCAGATCGGTACGGTACGTAATCTTAAACAAATTACTTTCTCCACGCAGCTCGCGTCGTAAAGTAAATTTTAACTAGGATAATTTCAATATCAAGATTTAACCAAGAGTCGGTTGTGTCGTGAAGCATGAAGAAGCAAGCTGCATCAATTGAGATTTTTGCCTGGCTAATTTCAGATTCTTAACTTCAATCCCAGACTCACGCATCTCACGCTCACGTGGTATCAAAAAAATATATCAAGATCGCAGTCGTCAACATTCCAAAATTAAATTAAAGTAAAGTATAAAGAAAAATCCTGTCCACAGTCAACAGAGTATCAATATCAAGTGAATCATGGCTGAATTGTTCGATGATCTGGTACATATACTCAAAATCATAAGAGATAAGGGTAAAGTAAAGTAAATTGTAGTTGCGTAAGGCGTGGCGTTACACAAAAAGAGATGACATTCTTAAAGAAATCAGTACATAAAGTCAAAGAGACTGATGAAGGTAATGATTCACCATAAAATAAACAAATCTACGTCTACTCTAAGTATGATTTTTACGTAATACATTTTGAGTGTTCTAATATGGCAAGATGTGACAAGATCTTTGCGTTTTTGGAGAGAGAATTTCGTTACTCTTAATCGCAAGCCCAACTAGGCCAGGCTGTAGGAGGCGCTAACTACAAAACTAACTAATCGTACGGAGTATGTACAAAAGTCATGCATGCAATTGCATTTCACGTGTCGTCGTGTAAGGAACTCGTGTAATGTGATGTAATCAGTAATCAGGAAACAAAAGTGGGCTCAAGAAAGCTGTAGTGGAGAGTGGATTGGAAATTAACGGGTTTCTTCGATCACATTTCCACGTCGGCTCGTAAAATATTAATGCCCTACATCTCACTTTAGCAAAATTGAAGCCCTGCTTTGATTCGCGTGGATTCAGAACTGTGATCTTCCAGCAATGCTTGCTTACTTAATCCTAACTTTACGTAGCGTAAATAGCAATTTGAGTAAGTGTGTCAAAGGTTTTTAAAGTTAAACGGTAATAGAAAGATCCTTGTTCAATAGCAGTTAACAAACTATAGAGTAATTAATAAGAATATATTCTCACTTAGCTAGAAATCGCCTCGCGTATCTACAAATTGAGTGTTTCTTGTGTTAAATTGCCTTAGTCAACATAAAAGATCACATTATTAAAATGAGTCATTTTGTTTCTCGTTTCTCCGTAATTTGTAGACTTGTACGTTGTGCTACAGAAACTCTGCCACGACAAGAAACTCTACGCCACAAAATAGAGTACACGTACACTAAACTGCTGATGGCTGGTCTAAGCTGACTCTCTCGACTGACTTGTTGGTCCTACTCTAATATATTGTAATATCAATGCTTTGTGTCTTGTGTAATTTGTTTGGTAATAAATAAAGTTATTGAATAATTTCTTGTGTGCAGACTTTGTGTAGTGAATTTGTCTTGCCAGAGATTGAAAATGAAATTTAAACAGTGAACAAAGTCATTTTCATTTTAAGTTGTGTCAAATTGTACAGTAAAATACGGAAAAGCAGAGTCGTTGAGGTCAACAATGAATGAACAAAGAACAAGTTTGGTTTTGGAATAGGAAACTGGAAGATTTCAGGAAAAGAAGAAAAAAAAACAGCACAGAACCACAAAAATTGTGGCCTTGGTTCGAAATGTCAGAGAATCTCCGTCGAGAACTTCCAGTTAGCTATTTTACAAGTAGAATAGAACAATAATCTTAGTTTGACTTAAAAGCTAAGTTGGCACAAAACGCGGATGAAAGATGAACCCCAGTTTTTGTGTTTCCCATTCTTGATCGAAGAACCGAAATGCTTTAACGGAAGAAGTGATGTCGAACTGGAAGTGGCTGTCGAATGCTGGCGATGTTAATATGGCGTGAATCGATTATAGCCGCTCCGATACATTGCGGTCTGAAACACAACGAAAGGATTTCAGATCTGAATTCATGGATCACAAGTATTCGAATAGCAGTTCGGGAAGAACTTACCCCGTAACCCGTAATCGGTCCAATATTGTGGCCGATGTACGTTTCCGGAAAGTCTCTGCCGTAACTGCGGAAGTGGAATAAATACATCAGAACATTAATTCATACAGGTGACTTTATCCCTGTAAAGTAAAGCTGTTGGAAAAGCAGCATTGCAATAAAAACTGGCACCATTCAAAAACAGCAGAAAGAAACCCAGTAAAAATGAATTCCTCACGAAATGAAACATTGCAACGAGTAAACGAAAAGAAACGCGAGCTATACAAAGCAGAACCCAACGAGTAGAAACCAGAAATGAATGAATCAGAAAATTAGTGATTAGTGCCAATACGGAATGAACAATACAAGAATCAAGCTAGCAATTACAGGCTAAGACGTGACAATCTCAAGGGAAAGAGAACGCACAAGTTTCACAATCCCTTCGAAGTAGGCTACCGGGGGAAGGTTCTGGTAGGTGCAGAATAAAAGCAGGGAAAACATGGCACGGCACGACGGTACGTTTTCTCTTACCCTTGAACGAAGCCAGCCACGTTTGCTGGCTGAGCAGCAGCGACACCGTAAGCTGCCCGTGCAGCTGCCGAGTAGGATGCAGCCGCAGCGTATGTGGCCTGTATCATCAAATATCAAATATGGAGGTTGTGTTTACGGCGACAGAGAACTGAATCAACTTCCTAAACTAAAAACTCATTCTAAATTCTACTGCTATGCTGCCTCCTGCATTTGTCAGTCATGTAGTAAAAGTAAAAGTCTTTGGCGGTGGTTCTTCAGATGTCGACCATAAAAACCTCAAATCTCAAAAGTTGTCAAACGCAGGAGCCAATAAACCGCCGCACTTTGGGCTTATCCGGTCGGAGCAGTCAACAGTCAGCAGTCGAGCCAATGCCATTTGCCATTATCCGTCATGTCATAAATGCTCTGGCTGTATGTAATGCTGGCACGGTCAATTCAGGCAGCGCAGCGAGCGTATGTGCATATGGAACAAAAGTTACTTTAATGGATTTGTAATTCAATATTATTATGTGCTTGCCAAGCCATTAACTGTACTGACTGAGTCAGCACGGACAGCAGCAGCAGAGAACGTGCAGAGAAAGTCGAAAGTGAATTTTCTTCGTTGGCTGACTTCCGCCGAGGCGAGTATTTACACAACACATTTGAAAAATCCGATTCAGCTTTTGCATTTGCTGTAATTTGCAGGAACATAACAAGTTCCAGTTAAATCCTAACAAGCCTGTGCTTCTGCGTTCTTTTTTTTTTAACGCGCTACCAGAAAAAGAGTCTCTAATGAATTCTGAACGTTAAACAATGAGCTTAAACGAAGCGAGCCACGAAACAACAACGAAACAGCAACCTGTGTCTGGCTAGGGACCGACTGTTATTTGAATGCAAATTAAGCGCCAGCAGAAGTACGAAGCTGTCATTCACGGGCGGGCCACGAAGGGGCAGCCAAAGCCCAGTCAAGTCGTCATCAAATTCATTTGCGCCAACGGATGCCTATCGATCCGTGCATTTCGAGCGCTAATTAATTAACAGTCAGAGTGAAATGCGTCTCGTCCTGCGTCATTATTTCGTGTAATCATGCGGCATGGCACGGCACAGGCACAGCACAAGAAATGGCCTCCAATCAGTCTCGGTCAACTCGACGTCTGTCTGGTCCGCCTTCCTATAAAATGCGCATTAGCGTTTATTACCTGGACACGAGGATCAGCTGCAGCCGCCGAGGCTAAGAATGGATCGTAGTATACCCCACTGTGGAAATACAAGATAAGAGGGCAAGAGTTAGTCAGGTTTTGGGCTCCGGGCTCTGAGAAATAGTAGAAAGTTGAATTAATAATAACTAATTAGAGTAATGAAATCTAGGTTGGTGTTGTGCACTGCAATGCACTGCACTACGATGGGCATGAAACGAGAGCTACGAGCCTTTGCTTGCTTGCCTTGCCTAATCTACCTTCATTTCGCACGCAAAAACCAATAGCCTTATGCTTTTATTCCATTTGCTACTCAAGGCCTAAAGCCCTAATCATTTTTCAACATTAATTCATGCCTGTGCCCGACATGAGATCTGAGGAAAGTTTGGAGCTTACGCTCGTCTTAAGCTAATATTATTATTCCGTTCACCACATCCTTTCGCATCGGCATCGTTTAATGCGGGCGTATTAACACAATGCAAATGTTAATTAATCTCATCTTTTCGACTTAACACCGTCGTGGCAGCGCGGGCCGGGCCTGGCTGGAAAGATATGCCGGATGAAATCCCAAAGTTTCTGACAGCTTGCTTTACTAAAAGACTGAACATTATTGAAAAGTAAATATTTGGCATTCTACACATGCCGCCACTGCCAACGGCAGTGACAACTTGCAAATTCCGGAGCTTTGACCGTGCATGTCCTTCCACACGTTAAAATGCAAGCGGAGCGGGCGGAGATCACAGAATGGAAGAGGAGATTCTAATTACAAGTCCGTTCCGGTTCTGGAAAGCTACATTACGCTTTTACGCTGATGTAATTACTTTTGTTAAGCAATTATTTGCTCTTTGTTGCCCAATGGACTGTTGCGTTTATACGTTTCGAGGATCGAGATTAACGGAGTAGTTATAAACGGGCCATTTTATTACGGACTATTTATTTCCAGCCAGACGCCTCTCGCCGAATTCGAGCCGCCTTCGACCCTATTACTTTACTTTACACTACCTAGCCGCCTAGCCTAACTTGAGGTTTTGCGAATACGAGTACGAATCTATCAACTATTTAATGTCCGTTTTTATAGCCTCATGAAACCCATGCCATCGCCATGGAACAGAACATTCGAGCATTCGAACATGCATCACGGCACGGAAAATTACTGCTTGTAACTTTCTCTTTACATTTTACACGAAACGTTTGACTAAACGGAAAGTTCGTACACAACTCTGGGCGGTGTGCTTAGTTTTTAGTTGGTTCATGACTGGATAATCTGGACAGCATGTTACAAGTTTCTCTCTCAAGGCTGTTCTCGTAAAACAGCTTCTTTCACATTATTTTCACCATGACACGAGCATTAAAATGCTTGGTTCTCAATGACAAGTAAAATCAATCAGCGTTTAAACATAAAATTCATTCTCATTCCTGCATTACATGCAAGTACATTCCCGAAAGTACGTACGACTAGCACCAGCACTCATCAGTTAGTCACAAAACACGGTAATTAAAAGGAGTATTAATTAACTTGTTTCTTACGGAAGTCCATGCAAGCCCGCAGCAGCTGCTGCATTCAAATTCAGAGACGACTGACGAGCCAGGGCTGCCGCAGCAGCAATCGCAGCCGCAGACGAGTTATTGCCCACAAGTGGCGACGGATGTGGACTAACACAAGCAAGTCTGTGGCCTAGACCGCGCTGCAGCATGGCAGCTCCACGCAGGCCTCCAACTGCTGCTGGTTATTTGCAGGCGGGCAATGGGTAAATCATATTTTGGTTGCAAATTGGATTCCGACGCATGAGAGACACACGGCAGGCGGCAGGAGTGGAGCAAAGTGATGTTATTTTGTGTGTTTGAGGTTGTGACACAGGCAAAATCCATAAAATCCGGCATTCCGACAAGCAATCATAAGAACAAAAGAAAAAATATATCATATTATAGAACATTAGCAATGGTAAATTGATTTTCTCAAGATTGGGTTACTTGCTTGAGCAGAGGAGCAGGCAATGCAATGCGTGTACGTAAATGTAATGTAGTCGAGTCAGGCCAGAGCATGGTGAAAGCAAGACAGGGCAATACACATGGAGAAAGCATGACAAAAACTGCAAGACGCGTCGCCTTCTAATTGCATCATCGCATTTGCAGTCAAATTAAATCCTGACTAACCCGAAATCACATTTTTGAAATCTATCTCTTACTCCTATCAATTATACATAATTTCTTCTCTCATTTGGCTCCGAGCCTAACATTTACTTCTTTGACTTCGACAATCTGCTGCCGCAGCAGTATGTGCTCACGCTTACCTTCTCCTTAATGGTCTAGTTGCGAGTACTAATGGACTGGCAGCTGCTGGAGGAAGCGAGGCGGCAGCAGCCGCAGCCGCTGCGGAGGCTGGCCCAATCCAAGACCATGGAAGCTGTGGTAATCTAATCCCTGCGTGTACACAGCAAGATCGGATGCGTTCGCAATTATTGAACAACGCGAATCGAGTACGAGTAACGAGTATAATGATTAGTCGTACAACGTAAACGCTGACAACACTGCGAAATTCAAAGGTGGATTGCGGTAAAGTTAATTGCAAAGTCGACCTTTCTTTCACACACATTTAAAATTTCCTCATTTATTTTAAACGAACATTTCTCAGTTTTCTTTCCTATCGAGTAATGAAGTAGTAATGTAACGCCATGCTTCAAGCCAGCTCATGTCAATCCGTAATTTAAGCATCACAACTAAAATGATGTGTTACTACATTACATGTACGTACGAGCATTGCATAACCCAACCACGAGACAACAAGACAGGTGGAAAATGTAAGGTTGTACTGACCATTGGCGATTCCAGGAGTAGTCACCGGTTTCTTCGTTTGGACGCGAGCCGTGGCGTTGTTTACCTGCAGGAGAACAGCAACATTCATGTTCAGCAGAGCATGGATTCATCAAAGCTCAAATTATCGTTTCCCGCACAAACGAACCGTGAAATCAAAATTCAACGTGCAATTAGCAGTTTTCAAGACTTCAGAGCTCTCACATTGCATTTTACAGAAACTGAGCTCGCTTCAATTCATCTCATCAGGCTTGGATGCCAATAAAAAATTGCCAGCGGGTTAATTAAAGACTCAAGCTAGTGAAAGGTTAATTACTGGAATTGTTAGTTTAAGCACAAACTTTGAAGTAAGGTTGTTAGTACCAAACGCAAAATTACAATTACCAAAACCATGCCAGTGTTGTAGTGTTAGTGTCATTTCTAGCAGATGACATACGATACGAAATTCGCAATAAATTACTTGTATAAAATCCAAAATGTCGATCCATGAATTCCAACTACGAGTCAAGCCATATTCAATAGACCTCATTTGTGAAAATGTATACGGAATGCCAAAATACCATGCAGTGATGCAGTTGCAATTGTATCATAGCTTTCATCTCGTTTCGGTACACCCGTTTCGTTTCCAGCAAAACTTTGTTTTGCAAAAGTCGCAGCAAAAGCAATACCCCGAAGCTACCGTCTTAACCAGGACGCTGCAAAAATTGGCGAGATAAGTTTGGATATAAAAATCACTACCACAAAGCAAGTCAAAGCGGAGTAGTAAACAATCGAGCGTTTGTTTACATTGCTTTGATGGGCTACAGTCTGGGCACGGGGCTCAGGCGCCAGGTTCAAAGAGATATCATAATACAATACAGACATAAGCTAAACGAGCAGAACAAGACAAGAAGAACTAGAATCGAGACTGGAGACGAAAAAAGAAGGGCCAAGAACAAGAATCAAAAACTATCGAAATCAAAGCAGTCTGGTCTGTTCGGTCGGCAGCTGGTATTTCCTATCGTGGTTTGTGGTACTCAAAAGTTGGAGTTGGAACTGAGATTGAGATCGGGATCTGGAGTTGATATGTGTAAGGGCCTTGGTCTTATTTCAACTTTCCACAGCAAAGCCACAAACGAAAAGTGAAGATCATATGAGACCATCGTCATCGTCAAACATCATCACATCACAGTAAACACAGCGCAGGGCGCAGACAGACAGACAGAGCGAGGACAGAATCACAGAATCACAGAATTGCCCGCAGCTGATGCTGTTTGTGGCCGCTGCACGTTCTTAACCCGAAAACTTTCTCCACGTCAAACGCATCGCAAATACGTTTTATCATAACAGGAACGGTACACAAAAGTTCCGCAACTTGACAGAAAACGTGGAAGTGAGAGTGAAAACGAGCACGAGCACAAGGTAAATTCAGATGAAAGACGATCCCGGACTATGACGAGGAAGGAAACAAGAACACGATCATAATGGTCCGTACACAAACTGCTGGCGGGACGAAAAAGTTACAAACAAACGCAAACGGGAAAAGTGAAGAAAAGTTGGGATGGAAAGTTATGAAAATGATTATACGTAGAAGTACGAGAAAGGAGCAGGGAAGTTAACATCTTTATCATCGATCTACGCAGTGCACAGAGCGTAATAATACACTCAAAACTTGAAGACGATAATAAACTTTATCTTAATAATAACGTACAAGTTTAGTTTACAGGTAGAATACAAAAAGAAGTCGAGTGGGGCGGTCAAATTCCATATTCCGTATCACTTACACAAAAAGCAAGTTAACGTGGAGTCACGAGTCAAGCTGGATGGCCCGGCCGGCCGACTGGCCAACATGCAAAATGTCAAAAGGGGCACAAAACAAGGAGCGGGATTCCAAAATCTCTCAGCCATCAGCGTATCCTCGCTTAATGCTTCTTACTGTTTGTATTTGTTATTTGTGACGTGTACTTACTCGGTGAATTCAATTTCCAGGCCCTTTCCAAAGGATCTTTGGTGTTTGTAGTTTGCGTCGTCAGCGCCCGCCGGCCGGTAACTGAAGCTGGTGTTGGCAATACATATTTTCCACCGAGAAGCAGACAGGCTCTCATCTCACAACTACACTTTTTGAAGTCTGAACCATCAAAAATAGAGCACATTGTAATCAAGGGAGGCAAACGCGCAGTTTGAAGGATAAAGGCGGATCGAAATGTATAAAATTTTGAAAAATTGGGAGCAGATAAAAATTGGAGCTCTGGAAAGTCAATTCTCAACGGGACAAGTGAAAAAGTTAATACTTTTACAAGTTTTACTTCACACAGACTTAACTTTATTTTCTATCTCTATCCTACCTTTAATATTAATGAAATTGATACGACGCGAAGTACGAAATACGAAATCATGAAATCAGAGTTCAAAGACGACGAAATCCAGGGCAGCAGGACTTTGGGAATTGGAAGTAAACATGTGACTGAGTCCCACTTTCGTTAATTAGAAAAGAAAGAGAGAACAGAGAAAGCTTTACAACTTCGTGTGTCGCGTTGGAGGTGCTTTGCTTTGCTTCGCATTAGTTACAAGTACAGGACAGTAGTGTAATAAGCAATTCGCATATGGCATTGTCATCAGACCATCATCATCATCAATCAACAATACAAATGACAAATGTGGAGCTGTGAACCAGCAACCAGCCAGCAGAACAGCGGTAGCAGCAGCAGCCAAAAGTGCTTATCTTAAGACTATCAGTACAAAATGGTTCTCTTAAGAAGATGCACTGGCATTCCTGCATAAGTTATATAATAGTAGTAAGTAGTACAATACAAGAAAATAGCAGAAGTGAAAACTACCAAGACCAAGAAAAGACCATGACCAAAAGACCAATAACCAGAACCAGGAGAAAGAAAAGGACAGGAAAAAGGAAGGAGGATAGATCAGATCAAAATTGGTTCAGAGTTCACAACAGTCCCAACATAATCAAAGTATAAAAATTCCGACTCCGAGATCAAGATGGCCAAACCTTCGACCGCGTACGTTTCGTGGCCCATCAACAACTGCATACTGCATCGCATCGCATGGCATTCTGGCATAACCCGCAAATTGCAAATTGGCATTAAAACAAAGACAAGACTGTGGTTGGCTGCCCTTGCAGCAGCAGCACTGCACTGGTTAGTTAATTGGACTAGTACGTGTACAAAAAGCGGCTCGCATTAGACGCATACATGACAGCATACGCAAATAGTAAATACAAGTCAAGTCAGATGTCATCTCACAACAGACAATCAATCACTGCACTGGCATGGCGGTTAGTTGGTTAGTCAGTTTGTTAGTATTTCAGCAACCGGAAAATTGCATTGCAAATTCGTACAAGCAGAACTCGTTCGAGTGTGGCAGGCAACACGAAAGAATTCTACGGCTACTTCAACTACAAATTATACTTGATTAGATGAGGAAGAAGCGAATTGGCGAATGGCGAGTTTACAGTTTAGCTCTACGAAGTGACTGAATCATTATCATTGACGTTCCTTATCCCCGAATGCGATTAAGGTGATAGTGATTATGGCGGAGGATGGAGTAGACTTTTGATCATCGTATGAATTTCAGTAGCTAATGTTAATACGTAAGAATTTCATGCACACCTCAATTTTACGTCCTTCTACAACGGTTCCATGGAGTTTCTCGCGTGCTCGTTCAGCTTCAACATTACTGGCGAATGTTACGAAACCGAAGCCCTGGAATGCAAATGAGAACAAAACAATTAGTGTATAATAAAGTGGAGAATGGTAAATAAGGTCAGAGGGAGTTTTAATTAGTAAGGCAACAAACGCTGAAGTGCTGGTAGCTGTTTGAGTCGAAATCTAGCCCAACCAGTTTCTAATCAAAGTCATTTTACGCGCGGGGACAAATATTGTCTGTGGATCGTGGTTGTGTGCCGTGAGTTCCTGGAGCCGGAATGGCACATGGAATTGATACGAAGGAACTTGGAAATGGCACACGAGCGGGCAAAGTGCAAGCGCAAACACTCGGCTGGTGTCGACAAATAAATATTAATTAAAGGAAACAAAATTGACATAATAAAAGAGAGCGAGCAAGTAATTTCGGAGAATTTGCTGTGGTACATCTTATTCGCTTACTCAAGACTTTGGGCTGTGTAAGGAAACTAATCAACTTATGTTAATAACACGTCTTTCTGTTGTAAGCCTTGCTCGCACTGTTTCTGGTGCGGTTTTGGGAAACTGCTACTTGCTGTGCCGTGCAATGCTTGCTTTGTAATTTGATTCCGAGGCTTAGTCGCTCGGGAAGAAAGTTTGAAAGCCTTTCTTAACGCAACAACCACGCAGCCGAGTCGAGGCGAGGATGAATTCACTTTCACCTCAAGTTTTCCTTTTCTCGCTAAAATAAACATGTGAAACTAATCGAACACGAAATGCTTGGTTGGCTGATGCCACGCGTGCCGTGAAAAGCAGCGAGGAGCGAAGAAGCAGCAGAATATTATGATGTAGTACTTTTGCTGCTGCCTACTTTTATATTCTCAAGAGGTTTCGCACTGTCTGCGTCGCCCGCTTTCGCATCCGAGAAAGATTACCTGGCATGTCGCATGTCTTTCCATTCCATTCGAGTGATTGATCACTTTTGCAACTTTTCTATTCTCATCTTTGCAAGTGTCAGTCTGTCGCGCATAGAAAACTTTATCATGTAATAGGCAATTGCGTTGGCTTCGGCAGTGGACTGGACTGCGATGCAAACAGTCGAGCAGGTAGAAATTGCAAAGGAAATGAAGACACACGAACACGACGGCCGCCAGTTCCTAATTTCCTCCTATACTTTCCTAAGTTTGATTCAATTTCTTGCTGACTGCAGTGAATTAAGATTGACGTGCTCTTACCTTTGATCCTCGTTCATTGAAAATAATCTCAACATCCAGAATCGTTCCATATGGCTGCAAATTAAAGAAGACATATTAACCAAGGGTTCAATCAGAAAAATCAGAATCATGTCTTCACGTGGCGGAGTTCGGGGCAAAGTCCAGCTAAAGCTCAGATTTTCGCACCAGTTAATTGAGCTTCTCATTAAACTCTTTCAAAATGCGCCAACACGCCGAACGCACTCAAGCCTTTATGTTTCTCAGACGTAGAGTTAAAGCTCTGCCTGTCTGCCCGCGAAAGCCTTTGCGTATATTCTCCTCTCCATACGAGATACGATAATGATAATGCGGAGCAATTTGATTTTTTACGATTCGAGATCCTAAACACCTACCCAGGGCTGGGTTTGCTCGTTTTACATAATACGAAGTAAAGCCTTCATTAGACCCACGCCGCTCTGTCTCTCGCGTCTCGCCGACTTACCGCATTCGAAAGCCTTCTCGTACATTTACCAAAAGCCTCTTCGTCTTCGTCCTCGTGAATTTAAATACGAGGAATAAAAACCTAACGAGCTAGATTCTAATCTTGTATACATTTTATGCGGGGCTTCGACATTCATTCGGCTCAGCCCAGCTACCACATCTTTTTCTCGTTTCAGACTCTTCGTCGCTTCTTCTGCACTTCTACGCTCAACTCAAATGCGGACACGATGATACAAGAAAACGGTAGTGAGTCGAGATTATCGAAGGATTTCTTATTCAGGGCTTGAAGTACGGAAGACGGAATGACAGCTGGAGACACGAGACAAGAAGCTCAAGCTCAAGTTTATGTTCGTACACGTACTCGTACCGTATCTCTGCTACTACAACACTTTGCATCTTCATTTTTATGTGGCTGCAGTTTTATTAAGAGATTCGAGATTCTGTATTTGCAACCAGTTTCTGCGAGCGAGAGCAAATCGACACTTCCTGGCGGCAAGCAAACCAGTACACGACTCAAGACTCGAGTATCGAGTTGGAGTACTTTAGTTTAGTAATTTAGTAAAGAAGTGCAAGTGCCGAGCTTATATTTTAGTATTTCCTTCCGCCGTGTCGAGCGCCGGGTGAGTCGTCATCAACTCCTGGTCGACAGCTTCGATCATTCTTTCATGCACCGTACACGTACACCGCGGTTACATCGCAAAATCAGCACCACGTGAAACGAGAAAAAACCAAAACTGAATACAGAGTCGTCCCATGGGAAATAATAAAAAAAGGAAATGGAATTTTGTGCTTTTTCTTAAAACTTGCATCGCATTTGGAGAAAAACATTCGTGGGCCGATACACGATGCTGTTGCAGGTTCCAAGAGAGAGTATTTACGTAATGAGTTTTAAGAGAAACGTAAATCTTGTGACGTTAAATGGCAAACGGTGAAAGTCGAGCCAAGAACCGAATCAAATCAATTGACGCTTGACAGCAGCGGAGAAAGTTTAAATAACATTTCAGGCGTCGACTTTCCTCCCGCTGTTTGAGGAATTTAGTTAGTTTCATTCCCATATTTTTGGGGAAACGGGCAAAGTTTGACTGAACGTGAATTCAGAGTGACATTTTAATCAAGCCGACTTTGAAAAAGAGCACGAAAGTGCTGCTCAAATTCTTGGTAGTACCTTTCATATGTACCCAGTCTATGAACGTCATTTTTATACTCTGTTAACGGCGTCCTCTGAGATTAATTGCAGGGACACCTGTTGTTCTTGTCTGGAGCGCACGTCATTAAAAATTAGTTTCTTCACGCACTTTAGCTTCCAGCAGGTTCTTTTCATGCATGACTTTTAATGACCTTTTATGACATTGCTCGGAGCAGCAGCTTGGCATATTCCGTATGTGAACTGTGAACTCATTAAACGTATGAATAATTAGGCGCTCATCTGTAAGCCTGCTGCTCGCTTGACTGTTTTTGAATCTCCTTTCAAGCTCGATGTCTCCTCCGGCCCTGCCTGCCTGCCTTGCAGTCAATTTTGCTACTGCTACTAAAATTCACAATTCATTTTATGCACTGCCTCACTGCCTGCCTGCACATTAATTGTAGTGAAGTTGAAATTACTGTTGCGAAGCAGCCAAAACTAGTCGGTTGGTTAAGTGCATAGAAAAATGGTGGGCGTTGGGCGTGTCATTACGAAATCAATTTATGCTGACATAAACGACTACAGACTGCTGAATGTTTAATCAATCTAGTTTAGCCGCCTCTTGCCTATTGCAAAATGAAGAGACCAAAAGGTGAATAATGGCAAAGGCATAGTTGCACTTAACGCAGATGAAAATCTGAGCCGGAGCTGGACTCAGCACGTGTGCCATGCCGCGGCACACTGCAGCAGTGTAAATAAACAATGGGCCCATGCATTACAAGGTTGGACTTACCCCAAACATTGTTCTAAGATCAGGATCACGGAATCGAAATGGAATATTAGACACGTGGAGTCGTTTCGGTTGGCCCTTTCCTCCGGCCGCAGCATCGATTGAGTTTTGTGTGGAAACGGATGTGCCTTGGCTCACTACAGCGTTGCCAAGATTCGAGACCATGCTCATTGATGGATCAGACTCAGGATCGGTTTGCTGCGGAAGAGAAAGGAGAAAGTTGTCAGGTCGAATTGAAGTCTGGCCCCTGCTTGCCTGCATGCCCCTCGGGCAAAGGCTAAATTAGGTTACGCCTGCGTTAACGGCTGAAAACGACCGCGTTCCTCGCGTAGCTTAAAATTGCATAAACTGAGGGAATAGAAGTAGAAAATTGTCAAATTGCTTGCAGACACTCAACTTTAAACCCAGCTTCAGCTTATTTGTATATAGTGCACTTACAGTTTGTTGCTCCACAGCTTGGCTTGAGGCGACGTTTACAGGAGGAAAATTCTGTCCAATCTCTTTCTCGGCCTTTATTTGTTGTGACATGGCTGCAGCCAACCCTGCTGCACTCGACAGTTCTCCGTTTTGGATCACCCCAGAAGCTCCGCTCGGGTACGCCATCGAGCCCGCCTGTACGGTTTGCTGCAAAGAAACAAGATAGACAAGATTATTACATAGTCATTGTAACCGTTGCAAAAATAATTGATATCTCGATTCGCAAGTTCACATTGGCAATATTTCAATAAATTGCACTCAGAATGGCAATGACAATGGCATACGCGCATATGGCATTTTGGCATTGGCGACTCGCGAATACGATTGAGTTTTCCATGCTTGAAAGCTATGAAACCCGGCTTCTTTACAGACTGTCTCTCTGCTTGTACATATCGACATTGTTAAATTCCCTTGAGTTTGTTCCACTCACGTAATAAACGGATTCAAGTTCTCACTTAGCATTTCTATTAGTACAATAGGCTTGGCCGACGAGCTCGCGAGCGAGCGGAGCGAATTGAACTCGCTATTCGCCATCGATTCACTCGGGATAAATTCACATTTACACAATCTCATTTCGAATTCGAACTAACCGAGGCTGCCAGGCTGCTGGATTCGAACATTGAAATTATGCCAAGTACTCGCTACACGGCCTCTAATGGCCCTGCCCCCGCACTTGCTCGCATTTCCAGCATTCACATTACAAAATTGACTTGGCCTGAATGTCATAACCCTGTTACCGTACCATTGTACCAAAATTACTAGTGCCGACGAGACGACTTGAATAAATGCATATCATTTGTTATTCTACGCTATGTCGTGCGTTACTGTAGCCAATTGTAGTAATTTGATGACCTTGCCTCTGCCTGCATCGTATCGCATCCGCTCCATAAAGGACAGTCGGTTTTTCATCAGGATTGCCGATTCACATTTACTAATTCGCAGCTCGTAAAAGGGCGAATGGATACGTCGAAGGCTTTCAAGCCATGCCAGAGAAAGTGAAGTAGTGAAAATTCCCTACCGCGTTTAATGTTTTGTGCTCGCTATTCGCGAATACCGTCTGTTTTCTGTCCGGGTTTGAATGGAATCTAGAACAATGAATTTCAAAGCATTCCATTGTTCTGTATTTTGCTTTTCGCAAATTGTGGTGAAATACCAACAAACAACAAGCCTGGCGCAGTAGTCCATTGAAGACAAAAATAAACCCGCGCCACGCAGCAACACGGGCACAGATTTCTTTGGTTTTGCAATTTGCTTTCTTCACACGAAGCCAAGCCAAGCCAACTCCAAGCCCTAGCCTAAATTATTAACAGTCCCACCTTTGTACTTTACACTAGCAATTTGGTTTTCTGGCTCATATTCGTAAATAATGCGCTGCTGGCCGCTGTGCCATGAGGCCGTGAAAACTCTGTCACGACACGAAGACGAAAGTTTGCTTCTTTGGCCTCTCTCGTTGTTGTTGGCGTTACCGAGTTGCCGTTCACTGTGTCATAACACGCGAAATGGGCATTTAACGTGGACTTTACGGTCATGCAATGCAATAGTTCAGGAAATGCGGAGTATAATAAAAGTAGTTCATATTTTGACGTTCGCGTTTCCCAGAACAAGGCAGAGGAAAGCGCCAGGCGAGTGTAAGCCACTGTCAAAGTCGCACAAGCACAAGGCACAAAGTTTGAAGACAAAAACAAGGAATTCCATGCTTCGTGTTTCCGTGCTTGCTTTCACTCGATCGTCATACCGTAAATTTAGGAAATTGATTCCACGACACGATACTCACGTCAAGAAAGGAGCCGAGTGCAGAGGTGCTGAAGCGAATGCGAAATGAAACGGTGAAATCTATCGTCTCTTCCTCCCCGAGACCTGGCCTTCAAGAATCGTGTTTACACTTCCCACAATACAACTCGCTACTCGTTACCCGCTCTTTCGAGAACCGAATAACCTAATCCATTATAAGCTCCGTCGCACAAACAAGTATTGTGCATCGACTATCGTGCCTTGCGAGTATCACAGTGGCAAAATGTATTATTAAAATTATACTTCAGTTTACGACTCCAGCCACTTTAAATATAAATCTCACTTCACTGCACTGCACTTCTGCATGCATGCAGCGCGAGCGAAGCATGTTTCTTAACTTTAAAACGAAATGTCGTGTTTTGGGTCCAGAGTACTAAATTATATTACGAACAGTAAACTTTTCTGCCTCCACTGCTCATGGGTAATTCTGTGCTACGTATTATTTATGAGAGACATTAATTCATTATCACATTGACAAGCCTGCCTGCCTACCCAATTTTACCTGCCTGCGCTGCTGCGCTTACTCTGAACTTTCTCCTAGCCCTCTGCTTTCTCTCAAGTATACGAATAAGTATCAGAGCAACTTATTCAGGGTTCATGCTTCACATTATGTTAAGCTGCTTGTTTACTTCGCAAAGGTCCCCTTAAACTTGCTACTTGCATGTAATGCATTCGATTGTATTACACTCCTCATGTATTTATCTTTTCGTCATTATACTTCTATTTTGAAAGCCGGCAATTATTCTTATGCTGACTCGCTCTGCTGCTGCTGCTGCTCAAAACAAATTAATAGCACGGCATGGTATAGAAGAGTTGGGCGAAAACTTTCCCCTTTGCAACAGAAACGAAAATACGCAAACATTGGCATTATTATTCGCATGAATAATTACCAAACGCTTGGCCATTAATTACTTTGCTGCGTACGCCCTGCTCAAGAGTTTTGAGTTTGATACGATCTCCAGTTCAAATTATGCTCTCGATAGGCAGTCAGGAAATTCAAACTTATACTTTCACTTAAGCTTGAGCCACGGCTTATGAGCAATGAAGCAGAAGTTTAACAGTAATTTCGCATTTTGCGCGAGTTTGCACGAGTCGGAATAGCGAGTCTTAAAAGTTTCTTGCCTATTGTGCGCCAGCAATGCATGAAAAAGTAATTTAAATTAATTCAGGGAAAGAATATTTCAGCGTACGGTGAAAGCCCTGAATTCCAAGCCGAGCCCAGAAGAAACGACCTGAAAGCCAACAATACGGAGAAATGGAGGAGAATTCAATTGAATTAACGAGCCTGAGAATTTTCCATACCATTCCATCTTTGACAATATGACAAAACGACGAACACGAGCACGAATGCGAAGATGAGATGAAGTGTTTGAATGTTTCTTTTGATGTCAAGTGTCGTTTCCACTATTCATAGTCGTGCAACAAAGAAGTCTGCCTGCTTGCCTGCCTACAAGCAGGCAATAAATGTGACATGTGAAATTACCTATGCGAGTACCGTCTCATCCACAGAGTACCGTCATTATCATCATCACGCATCACAGACACAAACAAAATGCCTACATTTGCCATTCCGCCATTGCTTGTCTTTGCCATCTGCGCCTCGCAATTGTTTCAATTTGAGTTTCATCTCGTACGTGTACGGGTAGGTGTATGTGTACGAGATTAGTTGAGTAATCTCCAAACAATGTAATTTGCAATTTCCAGATTAAACAATAATATCGAATTACTCTGCTGTACGTACATGGTAGCAGATACAGACAGCAGAGAAATTTAATCCGAACACATGAACAACGAACCTTTCATTTTCCATTACGCTGAACTCCAACGCATTGATTCCATTGTACGTGTAAATGATTTCTAATTAACTAAACAAACAGTCCCTCATCCCGGGCACCGGGTCTGCCAGGCTCAAAAAAGACAACAACGGGGCTAATCCAGGCTGTTGCTCTTTTATGTAAACATGGACCACGTACAGGAAAACAATTAGCCGAGTTCGGCGTTCGCGTTCGGAGTGCTGCATCTCTAAAAATGCTTGCACGTCACAATTTTAATAATCTCAATCTCGTTATTTAACATCGGCTGTATAAACAACGCAGCGAGATTTACCATCAAATAAGTCTTCCCCATCGTATTTCGCTTTCGCGTACCGTACTTGAATGAATTTTCCTGCTGTGATGTGCTGTGCTCGTGTGTAAACACAAAGAAAATTGGAATATTTCGTACATAAACATCAAACACCTTCGTACTCGACCAACTTCGTCATATTTGTGTACCGAGCATTTTTACATACTCCTACTTCATGTTGTTATAAAAATTTGATTAAGGAGGATTGCAACAACATCATGCATGCGAATTGTGTGCTCAGGTGCGGCACGCGCCGAGCCGCGTCCGTGTTTTGCTGTTTACCGAAACATAAATTCGTGATTGAATCCCAGTCGCCTGGCCTGGCATTCTCTCAGCTTAGGACGATAAAGACTTTCGCCACCAAATTTTATAGCATTTCGATTGCTTTGTGCTGTGTACATTATTTGATTGAACTCCGGACCGACCCATGCGCTGAGCTTTTCGAGATTTACTTCCGAGGAACCCGAAACCCAATTCATGCTTTTATAAATTGTGCACATTATTTTAACTTTGTTTTCCACTTTCCACTAGGCGCCGAAGCGCCAACTGCCAACTTTCTCCATCGCCCATCGCACCTTTCGCTCGCTTTCTCCGACCTGGCGTGGCGTGGTAAATATTACTTTTATTCTCGCTCTTGCTGCATACGATTGTGCAAACGAAAACACGAAAGGCGAAAGCGAACTCGAATTACAAAGTAATGTAGCCACACAAGTGCTGGGAGAACGAGAAGGGAAGGTTGTTTTTCTTGGGAACCGTGGCGTACGCTGTACGCGTACCGCTGCTGCCAATGGAGCTCGCACAGGAGAAAGCACAAGTAGAAGCTTGGTGCTGACGCTCGGTGTTGGCAGTAACAGTAGTCGTAGCCACTCAGCCTACTTATTATCGATCCATATGAAGGCATAAGTACGTTACACGCGCATCGCACGTTCCGTTCCCAAACTGAGAACAGAACTCCACACGCTTTCCTTGCGCTGGCTTCGTTTGCTTGCTCACAAACTCCTTAGGAGCTTACAACAGTTTCCAAACGAATTCACGTTTTACCTTTTCCACATTTCTACTTTCTTCGTCTGCATGCATGCATTCACTTTTGCAAACTAGACAAGTAGACTAAACTAGCCTTGTGCCTTGGCCCAAGTATTGAGCATTGCCCTGCTCATGCATGCATAAGGAGCTGAAAATGTCTGGCTCACTATAAAATCTTTCCCGCACAGTGCCGGAGAATCAGAATACGTATTATGGAACATTTGCCATTCGCGCGTACAAAACGCAAACCGTCTTCCGCGTATATGCAATCTTGTCGTGAGTTCAAATTCAAAGAAGATAACAAACTCGGTGAGAAGGAGAGTCTGTCGGAATAAGCAAGCAGCAGCGGTGCTTGTGCCTGGCCACTTATCTTCTTGACAATCTCATTTTGGTGGCATTCAAATTTGTTCGCATTCGAGCCCCATGCAGTCACCGAGCTCAGCTACTTGGAAAAAACAATGAGAGCCTTAACTACCCGCGTCCTTTCTTCTCCGAATGCGCAAATAGCGAATTACAAATGGCTCGAAATTTGCGAGACGGTGACAGGAATTTAAATGTTGAACGGTGAGCAGTGAATAATGAATAGGCGATTGACGAATCTGATGACATCACAAGCCCTGCACTGCGAACTTGAAGCGGAGCAGCACGCAGTATGTCAGGCTCCGCTCCGTTTTCTAAATCATTTGAATCAGTGCCATACAGCAGCGGCAATAATCATTATTAAGATTTACACGCCCCATCACCCGTCAACCGTCACGCTCATGGGATCATGACCCAGCTTTGCTCTAGCTCCAAGACAGTTTGCCTTTTATTGGCGCCATTATTCAGAGCTCAGTGTTAAAATCTTCGTTGTCCGCTGCGATCTGACTGAGCGAGCCCCGAATTCGATTATTACCGGAGGTGTCACGTCAGCGCCGAAACCTTCAGCGACTTCAGCCGGAGGAATTTATCGAATTACAATCACTGCAGGAAGGCTGATTGGCTCATTTATTCATAGAATTCAAGCTGTCACACGTCTCGCTCTAGCTCAGAATTCAAGAATATAATTTTGTCACATTCTGGCATGAAATATTAAATGATCTCTCTCAAAACGGCGTGGATTCGTGGGTGCAAAAAATAGTTATTGGGATAATCCGAGCCCGGAATCCCGTCTGTCAGGCTTTAGCTGTGCCGTATTGAATTAAAGAATCGATAGGGCAAAATTTCTTCGAACGCAAATTCAAAACCCAAAGCCAGAGCCATTTTATAATTACGAGCTGCTAAAACAAATAAATACAAAGAACCGAATCACGTTTAGAGTTTCTTCCGACTCGACTCGGCTGGACTGCTGACTCGTTCTCACGGGCGACCGACCGACGAGACGAGCTTGCAATTCATCAAAGAATACTCCGGCCAGTATAAATAAAGATGTATAAGAGTAAGTTCCATTAAATACGCCACTACGTCATGACCCAAGAAGCAGAGAGCGAGTAGCAGAACGCAGTCAGCAGAGTGTGAGTGCGGGACACATTGCTCATTGGATTCCATTATCTTTCTCATAATGTATGTTTTCTTTTCTCAATTTTTTTGTTTTTAGAAAAAATATTCAAACCATTCACACATCTGTTCAGTGTTTAGATTTGGATTCCCTTTCCTCATTCAACTATGAGTCAAGTCAAGCGCAGCGCAGTTCAGCAGTTCACTTCACAGATTCCTCCTCCCAGCCAGCCATCCCATAATTTTGTAATGTGTTTGTTTTAAATTTCGTTAAAATGTCGAAACCTTCAGCAACAAAGTTTCTGTACCAATTTCAATTTCACGTATCACATCAATAATAAGAAGCCATGCATGGCTGTAAAGATAAAGTTTCGTCAATTAAAAGATTAGGCTAATTTTCTACGCTGACGCTGCGCTCTGCTCTTGCAAGCGGCCGAATGCGAATGCCGAAGAAACCAGCTCAACTTGACAAATAACGCATTGTAATTAAACTGGGTTAAGAAGAACAATGAATGCGAACAAGAAACTCAAACTAACCGTAGCCGTAACTGCCGTGTCGTGTCGTAACATTGAGCCATGAGAAGATGAAGTAAAGTCAGCCTTTGTTTTTCCAACCGAAAACAATAACTTGAACTAATTCTAATCTCTTACTGACTATTACATAATCCAAGATCCCTGCCACTGCCTTGTCTGCCTGCATGCAAATGTGAATCACGGATGAAAGAGAATCTGAATCGTCCACAACAATGTATCTGCTATCTACATGAAAAGATTACTTAAGCCAGACCAACACCAAG
The DNA here is from genome assembly GCA_009869945.1 of Mesaphorura yosii. Taxonomy (NCBI): domain Eukaryota; kingdom Metazoa; phylum Arthropoda; class Collembola; order Poduromorpha; family Tullbergiidae; genus Mesaphorura; species Mesaphorura yosii. The sequence continues at coordinate 83,983 of WIXG01000171.1, forward strand.
TCGAAAGAAGAGCAAACACAAAGCAAAGCGATCATTCTCAATTCAATTGACAGTATTACCTTAACTGTACTTTACAAATGTTAGAGATTCATTCGCAGAATGGGAACACTTGCTTAAGGTGCCGTGCTTACTTATGGAATGCACGTTGCGCGAGACGAGAAGAGAACGAGCGAGTTGATGACAACAAAAGTCCAATATATTTCAATTAAGACTCAAACTACTTTTGAATAGTTCCACCTCAGTTATCCTTATTCCTTGCCTAAACCTAAGCCGATTCGTAACCATTTCGTAAATCTCAACATGTGTTTGGATTTCTTTGGATTTCCAACTGCCGACTCGAGTTCGACTTGAATTGGATCTGCTGCGCTACGCAATTTATTTCAATCGCCAACGACACGATGGGCACATCTTTCCTTAATACTGACTCTTAATTAACTTCTGGTCGCCACATCATGTCAGGCCCCTCTCGCCACGACTCAATCCGTCACAAATGTACATCTGGAGAGATCATTCTCGTAATGCGTAATAAATACATGTATGGTGCATGAGGCCTGGCTTGGACCATATCATTTAATTTATCTGCTCTGCTCTTAATAAGCTCTATTGAAATGACCTTTTCACCCTAATAGGACGTTATTACTTCACCCATATCCACCAGCATCAGCACCAGCAGAACTCTTTTCAAAGTCTTCTGCACTCGTACACGCTCGCACACTGACAAAATCCTATTGCCTGCCTCGTGTCACTTAATATTAAAACAGAGTCTCTGCTCTGGTTCTGGTCGTTGGTCTATTATTACCCCAACTGCAACTTGTTCACGGGCTGTCCTGTCCTGTCCGGGTCAGCCATCGCCATCATCTTTGCAACTTAGCAACCCACAAAGAACGTAAAGACTCAGGCCAGGCGAGCCAGGCCACAGCCCACGCTTTATAATAAATGGGAATGGACGGGACAGGCAGGCAAGTCTTTTCATAATAAAAATTTAATATGGTTCTCTACTCCAGCTCAGCTCCAGAAAATCTGCTGACCATGTGTGTGACTGTGACTGTGACAAGTATGAATGTATGGGTCATTATGCATTATACACAAAGTCCTGGTCGCCCAGTCGCTGGCGCTGGTACGAGCATATCCCTGGGAGACATTCGCATCTCCATTTTTCATGGGCCAATTCATACTATTGTACTTATCCTGAGTGAGTCCCGCTTGAGGACCCTTGTCTTGTCCCATTTTCCAGACTTAGTATTTAGTTGCCCACTGGCTCCCGTTTCTCAGACTGGAGATTATGTTTGTGTTTACCGACCGACTCAGAAACTCAGATCTCAATGACGCATCGCATCCATGCTCGCATGAAAAGGTTTTGTTTTCGACAAATTCCAAGAAAAACTTGTAAAACCATAAAATTAGCTCGAAAGAATTGACCGTAAGCGTTTACGACATGCGAGCTGAATTCCAAGGAACAGATATAAGACAAAGGGTCCAAAGTCAAAGTCCACCAGAAGGGCAAGGATGTAAAGAATAGAAGAAATTATAATTACTTGAGAAGTGAGTCATTCATTCCTCCACATCCAGTCTCCAGTGCGTAAAAAACCTAGCTAATCCTACTCCTGAAGGGTGGCTTATCACCTCTGCATTTGAATTGTATGCGCTTCCTCCTCCAGGTCAAGATTTTCAGGTAGGATAACTATATGAAGAGACTTAACCTGTGACTAATGCCAATTTCTTAATTTTAGCTGTAGAAAACGTCGCGCTTGCGTAGCATTACGGTAATTCACTGATTAGTCTCGTGGCTAGGCAAATGGAGGCGTAGAAAAGTGTCAGTTAGCTAAAACTTACGCGTCGCTGCGCTGTCTTGTCTAGCACGTCATCATTCTTACGCGTTTATGCTTTTGACTAGAAAGAGGAGGAAGGCAACGTGTAACAAGCCGGTTAGATCTCTTTTGTCGCCAATATTGATTGCATCAATTATTCAGACTCATTCGAGTCCTTTTCATCATTGATGAGTTGAGAATTTTAATTGTTTTCTGAACCGACGCGACGAATGCATATGCAAAAGTAAGTCTGACCAATGCCTCGCGATGCATCTTTTCCAAATCCTTTTCTACAAACTTTCAGTAAACCGAAAATATCAATGGTATAAAGCAATTCGGCAACGCAAAGGAAAATTCAAGACGCTTTTTGCCCGAACGCGAACCAAGAATTATTCAAAATCCAGACGTAAACTGTTCGTTGAGGAATAATATAACTGCAAACAGAGTGTTGAAATAAGATAAATAGTATCCAGGAATCATTTGCTCGGATGTTTACTTTCAAGAGGCTGCAGACTTTCATTATTGTCCTTTATCGTTGTTAATAATACACATTCTGACAGCGAGAAGATACAAATATTGCCTGCCATCGCACGTTTTGTCTGTGGACATGGACCATTTGGATCTTCGACAAGCAACCGCAAAACGTTGCCAAACCATACCCAAGCCAAGCCAAGTCAGTAAAGTAAACGTATGCCGCTCGCGGGGGCTGCTAGAAGACGTTGTTAGAATTTATAATGAAATAATTCTAGATTTTATGCCTTTTTCTAAAAGTTCACAGATGTTGGCCATTTATCGTCGTATGGCACTGATCCTGAGTCTGGAAGCAGTGTAGTGCAGCCGGAGCAGAAGTCGAAGTCTTTGCCATTAAAAATGGATATTTTTACCATATCCCATTAATTTCGCATTTGTACCGTAAAGCTAAGCCAAGCCAAGCCAAATCTGTCTTATGATTAATATCGCGCAATAATTGAATAAATTAGTGATACTTACAGCCGGGTAGTACAGACCCTGGTGGTGAACTCCCTGGGAAGGGAAAATGAAAGCACCTGGACCCCACAGTTTGGCAATCGAATTAGCCACGTCGGCCATTAATAAATGAATGATTTCTCACAATTACTGCACACACAATACGAATACGGACGCTTAACTAGGTCACTACTCGCTTTGCTGAGCTTTGCTTTGCTGAGATTCACGACGATGATGATACAAGATTTCTGATCTCAGCCAGATTCTGGCCAACTCTGTTCCGTTTATGCAACAGCAGCAAATTTACGATCTCATAAAACAGCACAGCCTGCAGGGGATCGAATGAGTGACGAAATAGGAACGGGTTCCAAAACAAATGCCAGTTTGTCACTTGTCAGACACACGACACGCGGTCACACCTTCTCTCAAGTCGCACTGAGCAAGTTGCTGATTCAAGTTTACACTACGAAAGACGAAGCACGACTGATAATTGCACACGAGCTGTACTACTGCGTTGTGCCTTCTCAGGTAATAAATTTTAATTATCGCTCCTGTCTGAAAGTCTGCACCGCAAAACGTCGACGATTTTCGACGTCGCGTCGTCTGGCAATGAATCAATCAATCAAGAGCTGATCGCAGGTGAACTCATACTCGATGCTGGAAGACGATTGCTTTATTTCTTATCTCTGAAGGATACCGTTAACCTCTTTATCTCCCCTCGTGGCAAGACAATACGTACGCACGATGGTCGCCACTGACCTGACACGACTGCAGTACACTTAAGGAACTTGTTTCTAGAATCTATTTACTTTGTGCCTGCTGCTTATCAACTTTGTTTGTTCTTGGTCTTGGTCTCGACTTGACTGAGTCCGTACTTCTCGCCAGTCACGTATGAATCGAAACTGAAACGAAGTCTGCTCTGCCCGGAACTAGAACCGTACGCGTACCAAGTCGCAAGCCTCTTCTCAGGCCCGTAGAACTAAACCAACTCTCAACTGAGCCTGCTACTGCTACGCTATGCTGCCAGTGCCAGTGCTTTTGCTTTGGGTGCGTGCGACTCTGCTTTCAATGGAAACTTTCATGAAAGAAAACTGCTGCGCAATGTCGATCCTTTACGTTCGTTTCAACATCGTCTCATATCGTAATCGCAACAGAGCCTGACTACAGAGTAGTAAGGAGAAGTAGAAGTAGAGCTAGCTAGATTCTTCAACTAATACATGTTAAGTTACAAAATACATGCACGTTCACATTGTACCAAGTAGCATCTTATTACAAGATCCTTTTCTTTTCAATTTCTTTTCATCTGTTCGTTTTTAGCATCTTGCTTCTTGCATCTTGCTTGGATCTTTGTGCTGTGCTGGGATTGACGACTCTGCTCGCGCTCCTGCCTGCCAATTCTCTTTTGGTTCTCGTGTGCGTATGATGAAAAAATTATTTTGTAATAGATTTTAATTTCATAAGGCAAGGCGAACGCACCGCATCAGCATTTTCACCGTGCAGTCATGCCATGCTCGAGCTTTCATCACTCGGCGAAGCAACAATTTTGGGGTTCTTACATTTAATTATTGTGACGACAAAGGCAACGCAGAGCAGAACAGTCATTCTACGGTCGAAGTTTAATGCAGTTGGCAGCCGCAGCCATGTGATGATGCGTTGCAATGCAAAGTTCAAAGAGAGGAGTCTCACTGGGATTTGGAACATTATTATGTCTGTGTGTACCACAATGTCCTCTGACTTGACGACTTGACTTCGTATACTCTTATCTGATAATGGCATCTAACTCATATTGAAACTGATGACAGAATATTAATATGCGGGAGAGTCCCGTGCTCTTGAGCCAAGTCCAACCCATGAAGACTAAGAATTAAACTTTTCTATGCAAGTTACTTGATACGCTGAACTGCTTTACATTGTATTGGCGTCCTGCGTCCGCCCGGTTTGAACCAAAACCAAATTTACTAATTCAACAACTAACTCAGTCAGCTTTCTGAAGCCTGACCGTGATGGCAGTGATCTCCTGGAGAAAAGTTCAGCGTCAAGATTTTACTTTGGTCTTAATTAATAAGTAAAGAATAGCTAAAACATCAAAGATTCCTCGGAGCCTCGGCATTAGCTACCAATTCGCTTGTTCAGCTTTACAGCTCGCATTTCTAAACGAAAGGTGAAAGACATTGTTGTTTTTACTTCAGGATTCGCCTGAAAGACCTCTGAATCGGGAAGCCGAAAAGTTTTCAGACTCCTGACTCGGTTCTGCCGCAGAAAGATAATGAGTGTGAACTTTTCACCAGCCCACAAGTATGAAATCTTGTAAATTATAAATGAGGCTACCGCATTTACTTTCACTGCTCGTCCTGCACAGCACATCACAGCATAGCATTCCTGACTACATCCTGACCCTGTCCATCATAAACCGGGAAACGAGAGAACCTCCATCGCAACGCACGGATTATTCCTTGGCTCGAGACGGGAGATTAATTAATTCATATTAGGTAGCAGACTGTGAGCATAAATTACGCATTTCGCGCTCCACATGAATTTTTGTACAACGCAGAAACAAAACAAGGCATTTAGTATTCAGTGCCCGCTCGCCCGAGTTGTTTCGGTTGTTGTTCCTGCTCCTGCTGTTGCTGAATCTATTATTAATTATTAACGCTCATCTGCTCATCACCACACTCATGCCCAGGATCGCACGATCGCACTACGTGCGATTGCGATTCATGCGGCTAGATTAATTTGACACCCGGTGCCCACGCGGAGAAAGCAGTAATTACAAGATAGGAGCCAAAGCAAAGACAAAGGCTGATTAGTGAATCCTAATCTGGCATGGCACCACCGCGTGCCTATAATTACAATATACAGGAATGAATGAAAGAAGCTTGTGTCTTGTGTCGTGGCGTGCCTTGCCGTTCAGTGATTAAGACATCAGACTGAGGCAGGACTTTCAGCCCGTGCTTTCTGCTTTGTCTGATTACAGGCCTCAAGGATTATTTACCGTGAAATTCGGAATTCCTGAAGCCAGACCTTATTTCAACTTAATAGTAACTATTACTACCACTAAACAGAAGAAAGCTACGGTGACAGAAATTGGCCTGGCCTGCCCCACCAAAATGTCAGGCAACCCGGCCCGAAAAATTTCTTCAACCATGACACGACCTGAAGCTGAGCCGCATGCCAAAATCCATAGTCGTGGTCCAAGGAAAAGCAGGCATGCATTATTTCTAGTAAATTTCCTGACTCTGCAGGTTATTTTAGTTTATAGCTTGTCCAAGCTCCATCAAAAGCATAAGAATAAGAGTCAGCGTAGAGTATTGGACAAGTTTACCGGAAAACACCAGCACGAATAGCCTTAGCATTATTGGCAAAACAAAGTACCGAGTGAAAGCTGCCTGCCAAGCTGCACTGCTCCTGGGCTTTTGCTCCGTCGTGACTCGTGAGTGGTAAGAAAATGACAAATGATTGCATTTTCGTTGTCATTTCATTGTAAGCCACAGCCACAGTCTCAGAACGGAGTTTAGGCTCTTGTTGGATAATACGAACACTCGTAACTCGCTCACGGGCCCAGGCCAGCGTACATGCTACATGTCACGAAGATTGCACGTTTGCGTGGAGAAAGCTGTGAAAGCTCGCATGCACGGTCTGGCATGCTTGTTATCGATTACTTACACATTTGAACTCGCGACGCGACTCGCAGAGACACTTCTGAAAATAGCAGGAGATTGCCTGGAGATGGTATCTACGGAGCACTACAAATAATATAGTTCAAGATGAAATACGACCGATCGGGCGAGAAAGACAGCGCAACGGAGAAAGCGGAAAGCGGGGCGATAAAAAGAAAAGCTACATTGTGATACAGAAGATTCTCATCTCAGCACTCTTAAATCAAGCACTTGTGCATTGTGTTTGTGCTCGTAGCTTGTACTTGATCGATTCCAAACTTTGTTTGTGCTAAGCTCGCTCATGAATCGGATCGAGATTACAGTCACCAGTCGCTGGGCTGCTCGCTACTTTGATGGATGCTTCGAAATCTGCCATGCCACATGGATTAAATGCTCAGCAACAATGCGGACAGGCGCAAGGACAAAGCCTGAATTAAGATATGACCATGCCATGATGGCGATATTGACAGTGATATTGATGGTGAAATGGTGATCACCGATTGGCGATCAGCGCAGCGGAGCAAAAGCAAAAAAGAAGAATAATGACCAGGCCAGGCGAGAATGCGTTCAGCTCAATGAATCATCCAATTGTTTACAAATGTTCTCGCAGGGCAGGGCAGAGCAGAGCACATAATTAATACCTTTCTTCTATCGTGTCCGTATCACATTTCATGCCAGTCGTACCATTTCTTCGCAGGCCTGGCCAGTCAGTACACGTGAGAAAATGCCAACTGCTTATGCCATGGCCATACCGTATTGATATTGATAAAATTCAGTATTAAGAGAGGAAGCTCTTTCACTTTGCACAACGAACCATGAATCGTACAGAGATGCGGAACTCCGTAAGGAATGAAATGGAGCCCGCGCCGAGACGCTTTTCAATTACAGTTACAAATGGATGTGGATGATGAGGTGAAAGTGAATAGGAATAATAGATTTCGGCACCAAGAAGTAAGAAGACCGAACGAACTTTACGTGCGGACAATTCCGAATTCCGATTCTCTAAAAGGATTCTCATTCTCTGATCTCGATGCCTTCGCCTTCTTCCTGCATCTCAGATGCTGCAATGTTCTCGCCTGTTCGCTATCGCATTTCATTTTCCGAGCAGAAAAAGAAGTAAAATCAGACTAAGGAGCGATAATTACACGGTACACGAAAATCCAGACGAGACGAGATGAGATTGAGTTTGTGGTTTGGATTGGCTGCCAAACTCTTGTCGCTGCCAGCTCAATAAAAATACGACTGCAAATTAAGGGGCAGAGTTGAAAGATATATTTGGTATTATTTATTAATGTCGACGACATGCAAGTCATTAAATTCGACTGATTCACGAGACAGAATGCGAATTCTGAGTTCTAGAACTACAGCTACTGCTAATGAAGACCAAAATCTGAAGCAGGAAACACACGAAACACGATGGCGATGAAGAGGTCATAAAACAAGACTTCTGTTTAACCATTAAATCTCGCCTCGCACAAGCAGGCAAGAAGCAATCTGTACGAAAGCACTGAAAGTTTTGCGAGTTTGGATTTTGGTCCACACGACAGAACAGAACTCACAACTCGCGTTTTGCAATTCACATCGTGAGTAAAAGTTTTGGACCGCTGCCCAGAAAAAACTCAAGTATAACATGACCATATATTATGCCAGTAGTTTAGCGAACGAACATGGAGTAAGGAGCAACGAGCCAATGCACTGCAACATTGCATGGAATGGTAAATCTTTTTCATTTCCTAAAACTTGTGTAATCTCCAATTCTTTCATTACACAGCGAGGGATCTGCAACTACTACCACGACCACGGCCTTCACAGCAGAGTGCAAGCGCACGACCACGAACACGAACAAAAGTGGGTAGTCGGTAGCGGATAGCGTGGAAAATGCAAAAAAGCACAGGGCGCACACTAAAACTGTAATCTTGTGAATAAAAATTACTTGAGCTTTGTCCAAAAACTTCAAACTCAAAATTATATGGAAAGCAGTTTCATTTTCTTATTCCGCTAGCTCTCCTCTGCTCTGTTTCTGCTTTTTGTCCTGTCCTGCCTGCAGTGCGTCCATTCATTCAACAATTCAGTGTTCGATCTCGTCTCGTACCTTCACAAATCAGAGTCTTTCATAAAATCTTACACAAGCATTAAACGGCATGGCACCGACATCAATGCACTCAAATCTGCAGGGGCATACGCACGCGTAGTTTACTTTGATTTCATTTAATGGATTCGTTCCAGGTAAATCTTGTTTTGCTAGTAACATCAAAGTCAAAGCCTCGACCAGAGTCTTGTTCCTTGTCATCTTGCCTCTTTAGTTGCTTCTCGGTAAAAGTAAAACCCTAACAAGCGAAAGGCCCAAAGCTTCCCCGCGCAAGCAATCTGAAATTACAGCGCCGAGCTTCGAGCTCTATTATCGGGACGACACGACTCACATCTCGCATCCATTAATTTTTTAATAGCATCCGTCCGTCTGTCGAGTGCGCTCCGCGTCGGTCGTGGCTGCTGGTGTCTCTTTCAAGACATGTAATATGCACAGACGACTCGAGCTTGGAACTAATTGGAAAAGAAAAGCTTTCTCGACTTGACTCGCCTTGATGCTTCTCTGCTGCTCGCTGTCGTTCTCACTGCAAGAGTCCTGAATTTGATTGTTGGTAACATAAAACTTGCAAGAGCAACTTTCCCACGTACGAACACCGACTCGACTGCGAAAAGTTTGTCATACGGTGTGTGGTTGTCATTTCGAGCACTACTCGCTAATGCACTGTGTCCTACTCCAGACTGGCGCGTGGCGCTTGGCGCTCGAGCTGTTGGTGGCTGGTCCCACCTCAGACATACAAGACGTGTGCCACTCATCATTTGCAGAAGGCAGGAACCGACTTTCTCCAACGCCAAATTGCTGGTGTAGCACATTTCACTTTGCCAAGCGAAGGATGCGATGCTAGTCGCCGTGCGCCGTCCTGAAAGCTTTCACGTCAAAATTTAATTTAGAATATTACAAGTACAAAATGGTGCTTCAGACGTGAGCAAATGGTAATGACATGACGGCCCATACTCCCATACGCGTGCAGTGCGCGCTCGTCCTGCAAAAAGCACAGGCTATTTGCCTGTCTAGCGTAGCAACATCCGAATTAGTGTAATATGCTTACATGCTATCTGCTATCTATTAACTTTCATTGCCTGCTTCGTTTCAATTCAATTCCAATCATTCGCAATACGCGGCCTTTCTGCTGTTGGCTGTTGACGCTGACGGACAAGGCTAAACACTGAAAATGGACCGCCAAACATCAACTTCATCGCCATCACTAAAAGCTTTTATGGCACAAAGTTAATTTTGATGTGTGCTCCTGGAAGAACAAAAAGAAAATCGAATTCAAAGGAAATTTTGGACTAAAACAGGTTACATTGTTCACAAAACAGATTGCAGATACTTGATTAGCTGCTACAGGAATGAAATGCCCTGCCTTGTTCGTTGTTCCATCGCGTAGCGAGAATTTAATTTAAAACCTGTCCGAGCACGCTCTTTAATCTCGGTCGCGTCGCCCGTCCTAAATTACACACATTCCTTCCACATACGAGCAACAGCAACAGCAATATCGAGAGCTTCCAGAGATCCGAAGTCGTCGGTGAATCCGAATCGAAATTCTAAAGTAAACTATTTAATCGAAGAAAAGTTGTATTTTTTCCACTTTGAACTCATTTCCCACTTCCCAGCTTCGTTTCGTTTTCAAATGCTAGCGAAATGCGAAACTTCCAGCGTACACAAAAATCCCGAGTGCCCAATAATTTACGTGTGCAATTGAAACACACGTTTCTAAGAACGTTTTCTATTGAACGGCCTAAAAAGAACACAGAAATAGTATTTCTCGTCTTAAGTACATAAAGAAGGCCAGTTCCAGAAGTAAATTCTCCCAACGGAGAATCTAGCAAAGCGTCTAACGCTTGGACCTGCAATGGTCTTAATATTTTAAAAGAAACCAGGAGCCAGTTCTCCGTGTCCCTAGCGCTATTGCCAAAAGATACATTTATGGCCATATTTCCGCCATGTGCTTTTAATGTGAGAGTCTCATTATTACTTCAAACCGTTGATAAATGGATTTGAAGTTCTTTCCATCCTAAATTCACGTCAACCTTTCAATTTTAATAGCAATTTTCCCTCTGAGAGCCTTCAACGTGATAAATTCGCACTACTCCAAATAATTAAATTGCTGCTTAAAGGCAATAACAACGGTCCGAATTGGCAGTCGGCGAGTTTCTAGTCTAGGATGCAGTCGACAGCTGCCTGCTAGAAACGAAAGGGAACGTGAGATTCTAGTTCTAGAAAGCTATTGCACATGGCACCATGCGTTAAAACCCGAAACTACTAAAAACCTGGAGCCAGAACCCGGATCTCGGGAATACAGATGGCAACCCTTTCTCAGGTGAGAGATTCAAGACTGGCTCAAGAAAAGGAACCGCAAAAGCAGCGAACGCGAACAGCGAGCACACTTTCACGGGTGAACAGCAAAACGTGTAAAATGCAGTGCTAGCGCTCATGCCATGCAGCGTGTACTTCATAATTAGTGAAACGACTCACAATAAAATAGAGAAAGCACACAGATAAGAAACAGGAAAGCGAAAAGAAGCAAAGGCAAGCATTACCAAAATTTCATTCGAATACGTTTTCCAGTCTCGTTCCATCATTTGTTTTTCCAGGAGCTTCATCCAGAATCCGTAGCTGAACTTGAATTCTCTTTGCCAATAGAAGCCAATTGGATCAGCATAAACGTCTTCTTTGATCGGGAGATCCCAGATGCGGGCGAGTTGCTCGCTCTTCTTGGAATATCTAATTTCATACTCTGTGATAGTTTTAATTTCCAATCCCTCCATAACTGCGAAGAGCGTCGTGATTCTGCTGCTGGGCTTGGCTTTTCTTGGAAAAATTGCAACTAAATTTGCAGGGTACAGCAAAATAAATAGGAGACCTCGTTAGAAAATAAAAGAGGCACTGAAAAAGATACCGGTTGACAATTGAGAGTGAGTAACTTGCCGAAAATCAGTTTAAGGTGCATAAAAATCTTAGAAAAAGCATAAGCGACTATTCCATCCGAAGTCAAAAAATGAAATAGGGTCCGGATTTGAAGTTACTGAGGATTTAGCAAAATGATTAAGCCAACGTATTTTGGACGACAGCAATTTAAAGGTGGATCGCAAGCGATGTCCTATGGAAATTCGGAGTGCGTGTCACATGGACGGGCAGACAACATACACGCAGGCAAGCTGTAAGCATTTAGTAAGCCAATTGCAGGCATCAGTCGTGTCAGACGATTTTAAGCATTGGCGATCCGGCTCTGGGTAGAATGTTGCGTTGCGCTACGCTACACTACGGCGCTATTGGCATTTCAATGCGAATGACCCGGTGTGAACTGCAGTGACATTACACTTGTGATAAATACACGCCTTACATCAAATTTTTGGTTTCTCGCAAGTATGAGTTAAATCGTGTAGACATTTCAGTGGACACACAGCACTAAAAGATTAAACGCTGTATTTGGCGTCTCGACATCAGGTAAAAAACAAAATTAGCCAACCCAGCTTTTGGATAGGAAAATAAAATTTTCAACTATTCCTTTCCAGGTAAATTCTACAACGCATGCAAAAAGTCCACAGAATCCCTGCAAACTGATTTCATTCTGCTCCAGCACGTGCATCGCGTACGTAGTAAGTTGCCTATTGCCAATTATATCATCTCATTAGCAAACATGAACCGTCGTGAAATAATGGTATTCACGTTACTTGTTCATTCTCCGTAATATTTACAATACCACAACCACAGCGAGCCCAACTTTTACTTCTACTTCTTTTCCAGTTAACTGTAGCAGTGGCAGTAGCAGTATTGTGAGCAAAGCAAAGTAGATTTAAGATAATGATGTGTCAAACCGCATCTGAAACTTTTATTCATATTGACTAAAGTCAAAGTCAATACATACATGCATTGCGTGCGTACAGATAGAGACATTTAACGAGTGCTCCAGCTCCAGCTGTTTAGCACGGTAATTGTCAAATTATTAGCAAACTTGAGAGTATATATTTCTTATCATTAGCAAACATGATGATGATGAATACGGTTACGGCGGAGATGGTGCGGTGGTGTACGGGCTCTCGGCTCTGGTTTGGTAAATTGTAAATATTAACTCAAGCATCAGACATCAACTCAGCCGGACAGTAAAGCGTATAGCGTATAAAGAGTTGTCATCACATAATTTGCCATGCCCTGGCCAACTGAGGCACGAGCCTCACTCCACACTGCACCACCGCACCGCGCTTTTCGCATATCTCGTCTGCTCTGACCACAAGTAGACCTTTTAGCAGTTCCTTTCAAGTTTCAACTAATTAAGAACCCTTTTTTGCACTCCATTTATGCGTCCGTGTTCGCCACAATACTTGAGGTTTTAATTGAATCGATGACAAAAACTGTCAAGTCAAATTGCAAATTCTTCTTCGTGTCTTCAGTGTGTCTGTGTCGTGTCATCTTTGTCTTTGTCTCGGGTCTGGCAATAATTGTCAATTGTCTCTACACCTGCACCTGTGCCCAGTGCGGTGCCAGTGCCCATGCCATTGTACTCTACTCTACTCTGCCATACCAAGCCACTATGCCGTGCTGGGGCTGGTCGATTAAACTTTTTAATGCTTTACGTCAACAAGAATAAAAGTTTCTCTTGTAGTCGGCAGTTCGCATGCTCACAACGAGCGACTGCGACGACAAAAGAATTCGTGTCTTGTGTCTTCTTCCTTACTGTCCTTTCCTCACACGATAAAGGAGGCATACTAAATGCATATTAAATTAAATGAGATCGACCAGCCCACTACCTTTACACATTTGTACTGTACTAGAATTTACAACTGCCAACAACAAACAGTCAATTTACTATAAATGAGAGGAGCGGACAAAGCAGGACGGGACGGGAATTGAACTCATTCTTTCCACAGGCTAATTTAGTAATTTGTTTCTACACAAAAAGACACAAGTCGCAAGTCACAAAGTCCCAAAGCTGGTCTTGGAACACGAAAATTAGGCTCGACCCTTTGCACTTTGCATGCAAAGGTGGAGAATGTCATCACATACTCGAGCGAGTACAAATTGCCGCAAAAAATTGGCAATTCGTAAACAAAATGCTGATATAAACGGCATAAAACGAAAGTGAAAGATGATGATTTATAGTCACTGTCCACTTGTGTGCGCTGTGCCACGCAAAACCTGAAGAAGTTGTAATACAATCATAAATTATACACACGACTTCGATTCGAGACCTGTAATCATGATCGTCGTATACATGTATACAATTTAATCTTCAGGCGCATGTTATTGTTTTCATCGTTCGCACAAAAAAGTTGGGCCACTTTTTCTCTCGCCGTCGCGGCCGTGCGCGGCTGAAATCTGTGTCAGTGGGGAAGGTCATACAGTACAGTCCACGCTGCAATGCTGCATAAAATGTCTGTATTGTTGCTGCGCTTTGCTGTTCTGCTGCCCATGCCCACAGGATTATGAGAACTTTCAAGAATTCAAGTACACTTGTTATGTGCTTATTATATAAGAACAAACGCAAAACGTGAAAAGCGAACGTGCAAAATACCAAAAAGCTAGTAGCAACAATAAAAAATTCTTAACGCGCTTTGGTTTGCCTTGCTTTGAGTCAAGAAGGCCATAAAAAGAATGAGTGCAATGAATGGAACCAAACTGTCAGCCAGCAAAGTGGCATGTAAACGTCAAGCCAAAGTCATGGCGACCACTGCCAGTGCTTGCAATGACAATGACGTACTTGCCACTGCCAATCGCCTCGCCAAATTTCTATTACATTGTCGTGTCGAGTGGCGAGTGGACATTTGTTTCTTGTCGGATATTGGAAAAATTCTGCGTGTAGGTGTGCAATACAATTAGGCAGGAGTAGCACTTGTTCCTTCGGTTGTCGCTGACGCTGACATTGCTCTCAAGACAAGACAAGACTAGACGGAAAAACCAAGGAATTCTGCTTTGCATTTACAAATTAGGAATGTGCTTTATTTGTTTCAATGAAACGGCCTTCACTGGCTACAATGTAACTGTAAACTTTCATCTACGCGAGTTGCAAATAAAACTAGCATCATCATCGTCATCTTGATCTTCATCGTATGGCGATAATTATCAGTATTTGATATCAAATCTCGGCTTGGCTTGGGCAGAGCAGCAAATAATTAACATTCACTAAGCAAACTTACAGCTTAGCTATAGAAATAAAGACCTTTTTCGTAGGATGGCAATGGTAATGGTAATAAATAGATTGCGGTTTTAATGCTTGATTAAGTATTCATGTACGGTATTCATCGCACGGGCGGTTAATGGGCCATGTGTGATTGCTATTCTATGGCTAAATGGCTAAATTTATGCGCATAGTAAATCCCTGCATGCAAAGACAAAGACGTTAACCCTAGCCTAACCACGTCTCGGCTGACTAGCCATGAACCACGCGGTACGATACGGCATGAAACTCTGAAATTATTCACTTCCTCGTCAATTAAACCGCTTGTTATTAAGAATTCTTCATTCAAGACCCGCAAGGATCCTTTTACAACAAATGAGCATCGAATCTACACCTTCAAGAAAGAATCCACATACGTACTTTGGTACAATGACGGCAAAATTACAGAGTAGTTGATGGTTGATAATGACATTAAAACCACGTCCATGCCTTTGCCTTCTAAATATTTGAAACCTTGAGAGTCGCCGCGCGCGAGCCCGCTCACTGCTCATCAACAGGATTTGGTTTTGATGAGCCCATTCAATGGATGGGAACCTCTGCATTGTTTTTAGTAAGGATAAGTCAGTCACGTTCGTCAACTTCCACAAAAAATAATCTCGTACTGCACCAAATTGGTATCCGTGTCCTGATTTCTTCCTTAATAAAGTCAATTTTAGCCGAGCCGAGGCTGATGTGATGATGATGGAGATTTCCGTAATGTGCCTGCTTTGTTTCATTTCAAGTTCATTAATTACAGTGATGCGGGAAGGGAGAACGAAAATCCCACAAAATACATCGGTTCCGATGAGATCATTAACGCATCTTGCCTCAATACGTTAGCTTTGGCTGTGTTGTGGGCTCGGACTGGCTCTCGCATGATCAATCTCTAATATGGTCCAATTCCAGTTTTCCAGTAATGAATGTACAAAGGAGAGACTAACTAAGCCAATTTGGGCGCGTATAGTAGCACAGTGCGGAAGGATTTTCATGAACAACTTTTATTTCATTTCACATTCTGTCGGCCAAAGGTTCCACTCTTCCACAATGAAACGAATCACAGTTTCGGAGCGCAGGTTCCAAAAATAGCAACTTTGGAATTGGACTTTTACTCAGACAGATGAGTTTAATTCAGTTTCCGGCGCTGAAATCGCATAGCCAAGCCTAGCATAACAATTCCTTAAGAAACTTGTGCCATTCTACGATTTCGTCCTTCCCTCGGGACTGTGAATTGCAGGAGGTTATTCAAATATTTACAATTTACAGAAAAAGACCTGAATTTACATAAGGTCGAGCAAAGAGTCACATTCAAGACGCTACGCTGACGCTGGGCTCCTGGCTGAAGGCAATAACGGCTCCATTCAGGCTAAGAAAGGCCTGAGTCACATTCACAAAGAGACTGATTACCTTTTTGATGGCACATGATATAAATTATGTACGTAGACCCGTATCAGGGCAACACACGGCGCGGGCAGAGAAAATTATTATGTAGTAACTCTGAATTCTCCCTGGATTGACTTCTCTTGAATGAGGGAATTCAGCTCAATTCGATTCTCGTTAAAAAGCTCGCACTCGTAGGATTTCGAAATTGCGGCGCAGAAACCCGACTCGACTTCAATTCCTTCCTTTTCCAGAACTCAGGATTTCAGTTCCAATAATCAATTCTATTTTTAGTCATCGTTTCATTACTATCTCATCAGATCTGCCATACTTTTAGTTGTATATGGGAAGCTTAGACGCTTAGATGATTTTCGCCCTTGCCTTGCCTGAGAGCCCATCCATTAAATTAAGTGATACGTTCGTCGTCAATGCAATTCTGCTCTGCGGTTAAACAGATTATTTGTGTAGTCGTGAATTCCGAACTCCAGGCAGATGGGCAGGCTGTCTTTTCGATATAATTTCAGTACAGCAGCAGCCCGCAGCCGCTGCCATGTTGAAAAGCAGGAGGCAGCCGCCCAGAGAAAAAAAATCTGTTTATTTAACCGAAAGAACCACTCTAGACCTCATCAATCCATGTGTATGTGTATCTGTACACATTTGCTAAATGGATTACGGAATGGCAACATCGGGAGCGCACGCAAAATGGAAGAACTGCGCTCAGAATCCTATTTCCGACCGCTTTACTGTGACTATGGCGCATATGGCAAGATCGAACGTTTTTGGTGGAATCACGAATTGTGAGCTGCTGTAGTTTTAGTTTATTTCGCCCGTCTGTCTTTCTGATTAAAATTCTCCTCTTGCTGTATGCTGTGTATGCTGCGGCTTTGTGTACTTTATTTAGCCCGTCTGCCCTGCCGGAATGATGAAGCTTTCGAGAGTGAGATCCTGCATTTAATTGTCTTTACTTTGCCAAATCTCAAGATCCATTTCACGAAAAGCGAAAATTCTCGACGACGACGAAAAATGTGTGTTGTTAATAAAGCCCTGTGTATTTTCCCACTCACTCGTCACTCACTGGTGTAAACTAGCAGAGCAACAACGATTTTATAACCCTTTGCATGCCTCTGCCCTGCTCGATTCTGCCTGCCCGGCCTACATCGTGAATTTGTGAAGGAGTTGATCATAAATCTTATAATAAAAAAAAAACAAATCCAATCCCAGTCGTGATATGCCCATGCCGATAAGATGTGAATCAGCGATTCTATCTTTGGATTTCGCCCAACACATGGTGACGGTGACGGTAAATAATAAATCTCGACACGAGAGTTAAATTAAACGCCTTCAGCTTTAATCTTTACTGTAGGTGTGTTTAGTGAAGAATACATAAAGAGGGATCGGTAAATGAATTCGTTTCATAAGAATATGGCTCAGTTTCGTGTCTTGCCAGCCGCAGCTGCAGCCCCCGTGGCTGGAAACTGGAAGCTTTAGATTGAGTTTCATTCATCAAGGAATTGTAATTCCTTTCCGGTCTGAACGAACTGCCTATATCTTCCGAAGAAGAAGAAAAACAACACCGCAGACTGCAGATTCCATGCGCCACGATAATTTGAAGATTTCGGCAAACTCTTCCAGAATCACGCTTCACGTGCGCAGTGCCCAGCGCTCGTGACATGTCATGCCAAAATGATATACTCTGCCGCTGTTGAAAGGAATTAATCGCAATCTTGCTGCATCGTGCAATCAAGGAGAAAATTTTTCAATTTCCGGAAACGAAAGTTATTGCATTATTTATACGAAATGGACGGTAGAAGCTAAGGTTAGCTCGCATTGGCAAATGACAGGGCGAGGAGAAGAGAGTGGCGTGCGTTTGGAATTGTCATTGTGTCTCGCACAAAGCGACAAAACTTTTCTTTTCCTTATTTCTTTCCATACAGTTTCGTTTGAAATCATAAACAGTTTCGCCACGCCATCGACCGCGCTCAACTCTCAAAGAAAGCGAGGACGGAAACGAGACACATTTGTTTTCATGCCTCAAAGGTAAGATTAAGATAAACTGAAGACGACGAAGAGTAAAGAAAGGAAAGTGCGGAAGACAGGACAAAGTAAGGATCTCGAGCCAGAAAGCGTCTAGCGTTCGCTAGACGATTGCAGTCCCATGCCTCAAGATTTAAAGTCTTCGAATGACAAAAGCACAGAGCCTGCAGCCTGATGCTGCCTAGTCTTGTCTGTCTTATTCGAGATTCCTTATAAATAGCATTTCTTATCTTGTCAACAGCAGACGATTGACAATTTTCGCACTATGCTGATTTCGAAAGAAATTGAAAAGACCTCCAAAACCAATCTTTGCGAAATACAAGATTTGTAGAAAGAAAATTGATTACATCACGACAACATCAATTACTATCTTCTGCTCAGTCGAGGCTGGAAGTCGAGCTTTGAACTGGTGCTCTGCTCTGCTAAAAATATAACGTTGAAGATGAAGCCACAGAATCCAATAACCAATTTCATCATCATCATCTTTTCCTTGGCTGGTGGCTGTGGCTTGAAGGTCTTGATCATCTGAACTTTGAAATCCCGTCCCCGTCTTTAATTATCGGCACATGCCAAGATGTACAAGTCAAAAATATTCGCTTAACTCTAAACAACTTGCCAATACGCATGCGTATTGAATTCAAATCCAGTCAGCCTTGATCTTTCGTCTGCATTGCTAAAATTTAAACGAACAACGAATCACACGCATGCACGTGTAAATTCAATCTTATCCCAAAGCGAATAAAAGTAATATTAAAATTTCGACCTTTCGGGCCTTTCAGCCTTTGACTTGGACCGCTCTCCTCGAGTCATTCCCATATAAGACACTTTATCATCCTTTTCTGTATCAAAGAGTTTCTAGTTTCTACGTACAACGTACATTTTATTGCCTCGAGTGATCTCACATCTGACTTCTTTCAGTGATCTTCACTTCACCTTTTCTCTCTTTCTTTCATGAGTATCCAAGAATCCCAACTATTTCTTGTACTTGCAATACCGACACATGCCATGGCATTCAAATGCATTTATCTGAACTGCTCATTTTAGCTAGCATGCCTTGCCCAGCAACTACCGAAGTAGAATTTGACAAATGATTCTTCATGTCAGTGAAGTTGTCTAGTTTCCTATTCCTGGCCATAGCCAGTTGCTAGCTCATTTATCGTCGGGTAGTTAAATGGCTGGTTCTGGAATCGCAATAGCTGCGGAGTAGAGCTGGCAAAGAAGAAAGAGCCAAGAAAGAAGAAGCATAGCAACTAGCAACCATTTATGTAACCCGAGTGGAGTCGTAAGACTTGAACCTCAAAACACATTTTATCATTTCATTACGCAGTTTAGCTAAACCGCAAGATTACTGTTACTGCCCTGCCCACGCTTTACTGGCCTAGTTTAAACGTTCTAGTACTGCTAAGTGCTAAAGTTCCAGGCTGCAGTTGCAGGACCCGAGCACGGTTTTCAGCACCACGCCAGGCCAGCCCATTAATTTGGAGTCAATGAAAACAATCAACGTGGAACGCGGAGAGGGAATGGCTTCTGAGCCTGAGCCATGTCCTGTACGGAAATTAAATAGGCGATTACCGAGTTTATAGTCTGTAATAAAAATATTTTTATAACACCAATTCGCCATTCCAATGGACAGGACCAGCATTCTGAGTGAGTCTTGCGTTGCAGTACAGTGAAACAGAGTGCCGAGATGAAATTGGGCAATTCTACGGGTTTACCGGTCTGTGCTGATGAACGGACTCAAATTACGGCTTTGGACTACGATTCTGTACCGCCCTGGCCCTGACTTTGTTATTTCCATTTATGAGATCCTGGAAAGGAAGTTTCGCGCCCGACGTTCACACGCTGACGCAGTTCGCATTCGCTTTAGCTTCATTTGCAAATTGTTATCCACAACCCGACTTGTAACTGAAACTTACAACTTGCAGAATAATATCATATTTTGCTTTTTTTGCATATGCGCGTGGAATAGAAAGCAATTTTAATTCATGAAACATGCAGCATGTAACATGGTCACCTTACAAAGGCCTTTTTAAGTTTCATGTTTAGTGTCTCATATCTGATTTCTATCAACCATGTAAATATTACTGACGACTGACAATGCATGTTTCTAGAACAAGGTCAGGAGGCAATAACCGTCTTTCGTTAACGTTCTGACTTCGACGTAAGTCGAAGACCGAGACCAATTCGAATTTGCAATATTTCTGTGTACGGATGCCCGACGCCTTTTGCACCGTTAAATTCTTTTGCGGAATTCAAAGAAATCTCTCTCACACTCCAAGTTATATTTGTTGATTTCATGAGAGCACCGAGCTTGGCAGAATCCCCGCATCGATCATCACACAACAGCAACAGCCCATTAAGTCCGCCCGTTAATTTTCCGCCGTGCCAAATAAAAGTTCGGTTGCATAATCTGGAATTGTATCATAACACAGATGGTTACACACATCAAAATTATCTGACATCACACGAAATATGAAAAAGAGCTGTAAGTCGTGCGTTGTTCTGCCGCACCGCCGCGTCTTGTACGGGATTTCGACATTTGGCTCGAATAAATAATATTAACGACAATTTGGAACGATAGAGCGTTCGTTGATTCTCGACTGTCTTCATAAAGGCCATTAATAAATTAACAAAATTATAACGCAGTCATAAGTAATAAAACCATGCCTTTCATGCCATTCGCCATTCCATTTCCATTGACTCACATAATAATAAAAGATGCGCCACATTGCATTTGACTATGATTACTAGGATACCATGAATGAGCCGAAAGCGAGTCGCGAATGAGATGCGATGCCTTTAGGACGTAATCTGCACATAATTATTATGTTCACTCCCGAGCTTGAAATAATAATTCGCACTCTGGTGTTATATGTCACAGAGTCACACTAAATGCCAAAATGGGTCTCGCCTTCAACATGTAACTCTGCCCTCGCCCCGCACCCGCCTGCGTCGTGTCTGTCCTACCCGTTTGAGACCTTTATCATTATCTGCATTTGCAATCTTTATACAGTGAAATCCGACATCATTCCGCGTACGCATTAAAGAAAGTCACATAAACCGGCAGCCGCGCCGCAACCACTGTCAAAAGTCAGTCGCTGTCACCGTCGCCATGCAGTGCAGTGCAGTGCTGAACTTTCAATTGAGGTAATGGATTTCCAATGCCTACGCAAACGTACAAGCTACAGGACAAATGAATTATGAATCATGAATATTAATCTACGAATACGCGAAAGGCACAGGCAACACTCACATGTGTGTCTGAATGGTTTACTTTTGCAAAAATTGAATAATGGTTGACACATGAACATGAACTCGACTCAGGCTCTCTTCATGGCAGGCATGCCTGGCGAAGGATGATATCGCTCACATCGTCTTCGTCGCATGGCGTGATTTCACATACGGCACAGCACATATGTGCCGCTGGGAAATTATCTCGCTGACTTGACTGCTGACGTTTAATTTCCCATCACAGAGGACCCAACCCGACGCGTCGGGATAATAAATTGCCCGAAATTGTGTGATGATACATGACGATGACGTGTTAACATTTAAATTGAATATGAACCGAACCGAAGCCGTGCCAGTGCCAGTGTAAACTTTCGATATTAGTATGTGTCATTCCAAGCGCCAAGCACGCAGAAGGAGCGAGAAGCACGACGGAGTCAGGCAGGCAGGCAGACAGGCCACGCGCGGCGCGAGCTTTGGTTCGCAGTGTATAAACAATTTGCGAAAAACATGAACTATGACTGTGACTGTGAAATAAGCAAGCATCAAGAAGAAAGAGACGCTCTGTTCTATTCTGTAGTCAAGCCATGGGATAGTCTCAAGAGTGTTGCTGCTCCACCGCGGCTCCTGCGCCCCTGCTGCAGTAATCGATAATAATGTTAGCTCAGTAAAATGTTTACATTAACTTCCTCTGTGCTATATACGGCCTATTAGCATATTATTCAAATCTCATCTCATCTTTCGCTTTAAATTCCTCACTACTTTCGATTTCACAATTTTAAGTAAAAAATTTCTTCATAAATTAATTTCTGCTGGCTCACGACTCGACTCGGCATGGCGCTCGTTGTCTTGTGTCGTCCCTAGTCAAGTCAAGTCAAGCAACAAGAACTGCTTTGCCATTTGCCAACCGACGAGTAATGAGATAAGATATGATCGCGAAAATATTTCCGTATCTTTACATCATCAACATTTACTCATCTTCACATTCTTTATCCGATTATTACTTGAGCGCACGCATCGCGCGTAAAATGACAACGACAAGGAAGATGATGGAAGCTGAATACGGTTAATTAGGATTAATTGAAGTACATTATGCATCAGAGCAGGATAGAAAGGATAAGGACAGTCTGTCTAACTTCGAAGAAACTTGTAACAAGCACCATGTACGGATGAAATTGCTATTCGCAAAGTTAATGCATCTAATAATTACTCACTCTCAATTCAAGTGTCTTTAACTGACAGTTTGGTCGAATAAGATAATACTAACCGATCCATATTGCCGCCTGGTATAGGTATTGGTACGGATACTGGTGCTCGACCCACACGCACTCAGAATGATAAGAGAACTCGTATTCGTATTGGAAATGCGACTGCTTTGAGATCTGTTGGATGTCCATTTTGGACGCTGCGCTGATTCCTGAATAAAGGCTGTTCCAAACACGAAATAATGGAATGTCACAGTCTGACTCGCACCGACTTCGGCACGAAAATCAAATCACTCAAAAATTAACTAGAACTCCAAATACTTAAATGTGCCCATGCAAAGACAAACGGCGAAGCCGACGACACGCTCGTGGCTTGTGCGGTACTGTCAACACGCTAAAATTCTGAAGTGACCAATTTATCGAAACAATGAACTTGTGCTAAATACTAAATGAATTGCGTCCAAAAAGATTTGACGTGATGCGATGTTGCATTAACATATGGTTATCGGACCTCCAAGCAAGCAACCAAGCTAGGATGCTAGCACGAAAGATAAGGAATAAACAAGATCAAGTTGAGACGGACACGGAGGTCCCAGATTGGGCTAGACTAGACACTTGGTAGACGGACCACCCACGAATTGCTGCTGGACCGCGACACCGCTAGATTATGGCACTTTCTGTTTCAATGCCGTTACGTTTTTGGAAAATGTGAACTCAAACACACTGAACTCTTAAAGATGAAATGCAGATTCTTCGCTTTGTCCTTGCGCGACTATAGTGCAATGCCGGTAACTTAATTCTGAAATCAAAGACATACGTGCGCTAGTAAGAACAGATATTGTCACAGGAGGCATGAACTTCTTGGATTGATATTCTAGCTAATTGCTAATTGCTGGAATTGCTAATTTACGAGCAAAGACAGTTGGTCGCCGTGCAATGCCACTGTTAATTGCCAATTGCCATTGACCCTCATGGTGTCATGAACTGAATTCTAGTCTAGGAGCAGCTAAAGTTAGGGAAAAAAAGAATGAGGAGGGTCTGCTTACTGTGAATGACGGTGACAAATTGTTTGTGACTGTTCCGCCGGCGGTTCCGCTACTGGCCACGTTACTGCTGTTGATGAGACTACTTGTACTATTGCTCAGACATGAAGAACTACTCACAAGTTCTCCGATAAAACTGTCGCTGTCACCCGGAGCTACTCCAATCTCAATTTTCGGCGCTAACAAAAGGTTTGACGGTGGCGGCGATGTAGAAGTGCAGCAGGAAGTTGTTGGTATCAGTCCATTATTTCCGTTGAATAGGTCAAGATCCGCCGTGGACGTTCCTGTCCCCACACCTACGCCTACACCGTTCACAGCTGACGAACCCATGCTCGTGCCGGTGCTGCAGGACGTGGACGATGAGTATTTCTGCCCAATCACCCCAAAACTGCTCGGACCATTCAGCAGCGCCATACTGCCGCCGTTGTACTCGTACTCGGTTTTTATTGGCAGGCAGTTGGTCATCGTCATCGCCATCGCCATTGCTGAGCTCTCATTATTATTCATCATAATGCATTCATTGCTATTGCTGTTGGGATTTGCGCCACATGAGCTATTATTCAGAAGACTATTTTGGATTTGGTGGTCGTTTGCGTTTGTGCCCACGACTGACATGCTCACTCCGACACCGACACTGCACGTCACTGACGCGGCGGCGGCACTGCTGCCATTATTGGTACTATTGTTACCCGACGCTGCTGTTGCGGACGACCCCGTACTGCTTGTCATTGGTGCTGTTATCATTGTTGTTAGCATTTTTGATAAACTGAACTAAAAGTCTCAACTAATCTGTAATCTTTACTGTGCTGTACTGCCGAATTGAATGAACTACATCCCTCCGCAGAGTAAACCCATAATCCGTAGCCAATAAATGTCGTCATTAATTTCACTGATTTCCAGATAGAGAGACAAGTGCAGTAGAGATGTGGAGTATTGCAGGCAGAGCAGAGTAGACTAATAATCGTTGTGGTTGAGTTGATTACATATTTCCAGGCGGAGGCGGACGTGTCACCAAACAGTCGTGTATCATTAACGTCAACACTGCGTGCCGAAGTGTATCGTGTGTCCGTCCTGTCTATCCGTGGAAGAGATTCACTTGTGACAATTTAATGCTCTCCAAAGTCGATGTCGATGCCAACGAAAGCCGAAGCCGAATCGGAGGAGATTCCACGTGAAGCGTATTTATTGTGTATCGAGTATTCTTATTTGTTATTTACTCGGAAATTACGATAAATGTCCCCAACGCGTCTGCGTCCGTGAGACGTAAAGAGATGTAGTGTCAACACTCCAGCTGCATAACACGCAAATGAACTTTCCGCGATACTCCGTAATTCTTGTGCAAATATCAATATTAGACAATAAGAATCACTGACACAGACGAGGCGCTACACTACGCTGGTCGCTGGTGGTGGCACACAATTACTAAAATCTTAATATTTGCTTGTTTGTCACGATTCCAAACAACGCACAAGCATACAGGCTTTCCCACTCGCTCGCGCACAGATCTCGGATGTCGGGATTAGAATTAGCTCGATCGCCTCTTAGATTTTAACGCGGTTCATCCATTTGGTGCATAAACCCTTTCCAAATTCCATGTACGTGTAACTGAAGAAAGTATCGGTGCAGTTGCTACTTGCTCAGGATGAGATCAAATTCGAAGCGATTCAACTTATTTTGTGACAGATAATCACGAAGAGATTTTTTGTGTCGTTTGAAACTTTAACAAGATGACACTGAATGCAGAATGGAACTATACGTTAACCCAAAGAATCACTTTATCACTGACAATGAGGATCCGTAATCTTGCCAATTAGCTACTCCAAATAATCACCAAAAGCTGCGCACTGTTCACACACGTCCGCGTCCCAGTCTGAACTAGTCCTCTTGCAAAATCTTCGTATTCGCCAATTGCGCAATTCTGCACGGCGGCTGCACGGATTTGACGGAGCACTGTGCAATGTGCAAAGATTGACTACGACAACACGACTTCTGCCAAGCAGTTTAAATTTGACTCGAAACAAAAGAAGAGGAGTTTTGTTGTGAATACCGTCAAGGATAAAAACACCAGAGAGCAACAAACACTGGATGAGCAGAACGCTGGCACTGGAGACTGGATTGACTGCTGGATTAAAAGGAATTATTATGTCACTCTTCCCACGATTCTTCGATCATGCCGTGCACGAGTACGCCTGCGACTTGAACTGGATGCGTCACAGTAATCATGATCACGTTAAACCAATAATGTTAAATTAACTTCAAGTTTAAACCTACGCCAATGCAGTCCCTGTTTTGGTTTGCCGATGAGTCCGATGATTGTGAAATGCTCCACGAGCATGCAGTTGCAGAAGAAACAAGACAGATTCAGAAACACAAAGGAGCAAGATCGCAAGATGCAAGAGCCTTCACTTTTACTTTGTGAATGACGGTGTTGTTATTTTCTTTGTGATGCAGCGTAACAGTGGAGTTGTGGAGTAGTCGAATGTTTAGTGAACGGCCACCTGATTATGTCTGAACCACGGCCACAGCAGCTCCACAACCAGGCACAAGCACGGCAAGAAGGCGATGTGCGAGGTACGACTGATCATTGGAGTTGGAGCCCAATATCAAGAACTCTGAAACTGAAATCTTGCTGTTTGCTTGCCTGCAGAAGGACTCGACTCGACTCAGCTCAGCATTGCCATTGAAGATTGTGTCTTGCGTGAGCTGGCTTAAGAACGAAGGAGATTCTTCTTCGACTTCTTATTGCTGTTGCCTATCCTGCAGCTGTACTCAGTATTGTGTTAAATCTATCGTATACGGACTCTTCTCGTCTCGAGTTTATAACACTTCACTACTTACACAGGCTCAGTCAGACTCGCACTTCAAACTTCTTTTTGTCTTACAGGATTTTAATAATGCGCTGGTATGTTGTACCGTTTATGCAGCAGCAGCACAGTAATGTAAGTAATGTAATGATCGAAATATTTTTAAATCGAAGATCCGACCGACTCGACACTGCTCCAAGCAAGATCAAGCGAAAGCGAATGCCTTTAATGTAATGAGTTTTATGCTATGAAGGCTATGATCTTTGCTCTTTATCGCGGAAGCGGATTCAATTCCTCGAAAACTCTTTTACTGGAATGAGTCATGCAATTTCTACTGCATCTGCAATCGGATCGGGCATTGTATTGTGTTGCATTGGTTTGGCTTGCCCGCTGCTGCACCCCAGCCAGCATTTTAGCAGTTTTTTTGTTCATTGTGAGCGAGCGCGAGCAGTAAGCGGTGGACCCACCAAAACACCGAATTACCGAGTGTGGAGTGTGCCGTGCCATGCCATGCCAAATGCACCAAAATTATTGCTATTCCTGCTCTACTCGCACATCGCATCGCCCTGCTTCCTCTTCGCGTTCCAGTTCCCGTTCCAGTAGTGTTCCAAGTAGTAGTATTATTATCTCTCTTCTGGATTCTGTATCTGCTTCTCGTCTGGTCTGCTGTCAGTACCATTTGCCTCCTTGCGCCTGGCCCGCATTGTATTCTTTACTCGTATTCGTACATTGTAGTGCACCGCAGCAGAGCAGTACCGAGAAACATAACCGAGTTGGTTGAGTTTGGAGTCTTGTTGGAGACTGGAGACGACCCTGATCTCTCTCACTCACATATCACATTCATGTATGGAGAAAAAGAACTTGTCTGTCTGCCCGTCCGTCCGTCGCGGCACGATGAGGCTGCTGTCTCTTTCTTTCTTTCCTTCTTTCTCATACAATGGCAATAGCAATGGCAGTGGCAACGTACGTACGTGTATCAAATCACCAACACCATTGCTGGAAATAAGAGATTCATGCTTCATGTGTTGCGTAACGCAACGTAACAATAGAATTACGTGTACACGAGACGCGTACACGCAGCTTGCTGCTGCCAGCATCGCACCCGCACAATCTTAAGTCTTAAGATTATTATGACATGAGAGCCCTTGTGCCTACCCTTGCGCTTGTGTGTTGTAATACTACTTTTGCCCAACTTAACAAAATTCCCGCAAGCAAGCAGACAGACTGTTGTGTTGTGTATTTATCTCGGGCCATGCCGTGGCCCGGCCATGTGTATGGTTCCTTTTCTCTCCTTTCCATATCCATGTCTTTGACTGTAGTGAAATGACGTCAATGAACAAAACCATGCCATGCCATGCCCGTTTAAAAGTATCATCTGCTACCCTTTCTCAGTTCCGTGCCGTGCGTGTTCCAGAGCCTCGCGTCCCGGTTCTCGGCGCAGCAGAATGCCAAGCCAAACCAGCAAGACGGAAGAACCCGATTCCCGAACTTGTGAGCTGCTGCGCTGCAGAGTGCGGGAACGCGTACTTATGCGTTAGAGTTAGAATCAAGATAAGTTAACCAGTCTCTCACGGTCTCGTTTCGATGCGATGCGGTGCAATGCAATGACTTTGGAATTGGAACTAGAACGCGTACTTTGTTTGGGTTTTGCATCGAACAGGAACTGCACTAAGCTAAGCTGTCGCATGAAGTGCACGTTTCCTACTCATTTTGCTAACTAGCATTTTTTTTTGCACTGAGGCCCACTTATTTGCGAATTTCAAGTTGTCTATCAGGGGAACCCGGCAATAATTACCCAACCAAATCAATCAACAACCTGATAATGTAAATTGTGTATTTTGGTGCTTACTTGAGTCTTTCAACGACGTTCTGGCTCCAAGATTCAGGAAACTCTCACAAAATTGCAAAAATCAGGTTCAATTGATTGCTTTCCGACGAAATCTCGTTCAAAATGCACTTTAATTCACAAATTCAGTAAAAAAAATTCAAGTTGACCCCACAACAAATTAAAATCGCAGCACATACAAACGTTTCACACACAAAAAACAAGTATAAACAAGAAAATTCACGATTGACCAAACGATTTTGATTAGAAACAAACAATTTAAAAATAAACAAACAATTTGGGTGACGGCCAATCAGCGTTCGCGCAGCAAACAAATAATGTCGGAGCTGAACGCTGGTTGGTTCGGCGCTTCGGCGGGGTGCTCACGGCCCATGAGGCACCAAATCAAGGCAATGCAGTGCGATTCAACGCTGAAGAGCTGTAAAATCGGTTTTTGACTTTCGTATAAAGGAATTATGGCCAAAGATATGCCATTAAACCCCAGCCCTGCCAGCTCCATTGCCAGTCACTTCAAGCCGAATGCCTAAAAGCATAAAATAACCCGGAAAAATGATTTCCATGTTTGATTTGGACAGGATATGAATGTGATCGGATTACAATAATATGAAATTCTCTCCTGCTCGTTTCTCCAACGCAAAGACGCGGCGCATAGTTTTCATACTTCCATACTATTTTGCTCCGGTTGCTCCAGAACAGTTGCCCTTTAAAATTGGCATCATTGAATTTTTATTTTCTCGTGACTTTCTACTTCGACTTTCTCTCTTTTGCTTTATGCATTTTACATCTTGCAAATCTTGCTCAGGTCTCTCAGGCCCAGCCTAAGCTGAGCTATTTTATTAGCTTATTCTTCCTTATCCGCATTACTTCTTGTCTTAATTAGCTTTTATGCATCACACCACAGTCGCAATCTAAATTGAATCACGCGCATTTTGGTTTCCTGTCCCGTTAATGGAAGTTAATAATGCACATTCGTGCGCATGCGCACGTGGCACGTGCGAACGGAGAAAGTTTGCAATGATAAACGAAGGCTTCGTGTTTGAATGAATAAATAAAAGACGACAGGTTCACTTTGTCTCACTTACACTTAAAACTTTTTATGCGACACAGGCTTATCTTTGAATTTGAACAAAAATATACTGACGCGAGCACGGAAGGCGCGGGCACGGGCAAAATAGTCATTTCAAGCTTGAATGAGATTATAAAGAAGTTTGAGTCACACGTAATAAAAGCAGGCTCCACGCCCGGCATTTTTCTGATACGCTCACGCTCGTTGGGCTCGGCTCCTTTTATCATATTTATACATTTGTCATCCATTTAAAGAAAAGTCGAATGAATTCATAATGCAAGACGCAAGACGTGATTTCGAAAAGCGGAAGCAAAGAGTACGATCACGAGTGTGAGTGAAACTATTATTGGTCTTTGCATTTGCCTTTGATGCTTTCACTCGAGATTCGAGTCAGTCCGTCAGCATCTTGAGTCTCGCATCGCGATCACATCTTCACATCACTTTTCTTTTCCGTGTCATATCAAGCATGCAACGGGAGCGGCCTGCTTCCATTTCCAGTGCCAGCGCTGCCAAAGATTTCCACATGAATGACATCATTCAATTTGCAATGCAATGCACGCGGACGCGGGCGACAGTCAGCCGGCCGAGGCTCACTGCTGACTGACGCCCGCGTCCGCGTGATCGTGCCGCAGTCTATTTTTACAGTGCAGATATGAATTGTGAATTGCGATTCTGAATCCAATGCGGGATAAAAACCGAGGACGAGCGCAAACGAACGAGCCGAGTCATAAACGAGAATGAGACAAATGAAGAGTGAAGGAATTCGATTTCTCAATCAGCGTCAAAATTGAAAAATTTGGAATTTATACGAGAAACGCCTGACAAAATTGCAATACGTATTCGAGAAAGTTCCCAATAGCCCATTGCCAATGTTCCATTACTTCGATAGTTCGAATTTGCAATTTGCAATTTGCAATTACGCTACTGTGAAAGTGAATCCATTGCATTGTTACTTTTGACACATGCTTCTCACATTCACCTGATTTACCTACATTATGCAGTATTCTTTTTCAGATGTGTTCAAACGGATTCGATATTCGACGCTCGACTCGATAAATACAAGGGCCCTGAGATTCTGCCAAATCAGATAAGACAGTTACCGAGCACCTCGTTCAACGATAAACGGAAACGTAGTACTTTAATTGACATCATCATTTAATGGGCGGTATGTAAAGGGTATGCAAAATTAATTCGAAAGATATGCTAAAATAGTTTACCAGCAGGTTATAAAAAGGTCTGCTAAATTATTATCCCATATGCTAAATTCTTGAAATTTTTGTTCGAAATTTCGTGTTGTACCCTCCATATGGTACATGAAAAATTATAGTTGGCACTTCAGTTCTTTGTTTAATGATTACCACCACTGCTTAGTGGCACCAGTTAACCCAACTTGGGACACTGCAAACCCGGGTCTCATTACAACAAACCTAACCTTACCCAAAACAAATCAAATAGAGGAAATTGATCGCTTTTACAACAAATTAGGTTCAAATCGGTCAATCAATCACTTTGTGGTCTATTTAAATATTTTACATTTAGCATATACGACCCTAATTTAGCATGCTGATTAATTAAAAATGCATATAGGAGTTTAGCATACCAAATAAATTCTTCCCTCATTTAATCAGTGCCACTGTCAGGCGAAAAGCGAAAGTAAAAGCGAGTGTTCGTGCCTCTCGTATGAGATGATTGAGTGTTAATAATTGCGAGATTGCGACAGCCAGCAGCAGTGAATGTTCAACACGCTATAACTAGAACACGGTAAGACATTTAATCTACTTTGGCACGTAACGTGACGTTCTTAATTTGTCTTAATCTAATTTTTATGTGAATGGGAGTCCAATTGTGTACGAAGTGTACGAAGTACGTCAATGCCAACGCCAACGCCGCTTTTGTCTTGCCTTGCTGATTGCCCGTCGCCCGTGGTCTTTGGCCTGGTCCTGACTTTCGAGCTCAGCTGCGGGGTTAACAAACCTGCTTGGCACTGACGGAGATGGATTCAACCCAGCGCAGAATGCAGTGAAGAATTCTTGGAAGGCGAGGGCAGCCTTTCAAACGCAACTTGTAAGCCCAAAGCCCATTAATGAGATTTTGCACTGCTTTGTCAGCCAGCCAGCTCGCACTCGGTTCGTTGAGCGAGGGAGCGAGCAAGCTAGTTAATACAATGAACTCCGGCTGACTTGTAATTAACTGAAAAAAGTTTATACTCATTCATGTTTCAAATTTAATTTCAGGAGACACAGCACGCAAGTGGAGGTTCGTCGGTTCGTGCGAGTACACAGAAAAGTATGAGGAAAAGAGAAACCATTTATCTTGGCTTTCTCCGTCGCAATTCGCTAAAGCAGTGTTGAGTTCCCCGAATCTGAATTTGAATACGGCAGCGACGCAGCAAGCAATGGTAATAAATTGTGTAAATGGATTTTCTATACCATCGAACTGCTGACTTGCAGACTTTGCTGCTTTCTTTCTCTGTACTGTACAGAATTCTGCTGTGACTAACTACCAAAGCACGGCTGGGAACTGGAACTCGATTTGGTTTGGTGTGGTGTTTGGTTAGCATAGAAAAGCCAATTAATCTGAGAATACAATTTTTGTACAATGAGAAATGAGAAGAGAGCCAAAACATGAATAGTACGCAGAAAATCAATGGAGGCAATTATCAGCAATCAAAATCAGCGAATAATCACGCACTGCCGCGCCAGTCACCATTGAACCATGGCCATGGCCGTCGTATTAGACGGCAAGATATGTAAATTATAGAATCTAGCTTCAAAACTAACAAAAGAACGACGTGATACAAATCAGTTCAGCTCCAGAAGACCGAAGGTCCTGAGATTTTACGCCACGGCTCTAGCTCCAGAAGTCTGCACTGCGCTCTGCGTACACGTTGGACATCTGCCTTCCCCGTCCCGTGAAAAAGGAATAGCGAACCTGATAGAAAAAATAAGGTGAAGGTGAAGACGAAGACGAAGAAGAATTTGAATTTGAATATGGTCGTGTTGGGAGAGATCCGATGTCAAAGTGATCATTTTGCTTGCATTTGCATTTAAATGCATGCTCCTTAGAGTGTCAGTTGGCGCTTTTACCCACCGCAGCTCAAATCAAATTATGTCATATTTCGAGCACCACTGCCTGCTGCTGTTGCTTCTATTTGACATTAATTATAGAATAAACAACCAACCAACCAACCGAGCGAGCGAACGAGGCAAAACCTTTTTGTAAATATTTCAACATCAAAGGAGAGAGGCAGAACAGGCTTATAGCTGAGGTCTTTGCTTATCAGGAACCATAATGAACTATTCGCATTACTCTTTTGGCATTGTCATTGCCATTGGCCTGCGATTGCATAATTCAAAACTAATGAACCTATCATCATGAAAAGGTGGAGAAACCAAGTCGGGTGCGGTGCGGTGCATCTTTGAAACAAGAGAAGATACTCAATGACTACAATGACAATGGCTCGGCTGTTCTCAAGTCTCGAGTCGAGTCTGCCGGCATTATGCAAGATGTTCATTATTTATTCACATGTCACCCTTTTGCATTTGCTTTTTGCAGTGCCAAAATTCTCAACGCGAGCCACAGCCATTCTTACTGCAGAGACACTTGTCTTCGCGAAGGCGACGGCGGTGCTCTAATAATATGATCACTTGAAACTTACAAAGAAGCCTTTTGTCCTTTGTTCTTGTCTTGACGAGGAGACGATTAGCAAAGCCACCCTTTCCCGCAACGGCAACGGCACATTGGCACGCATTGTTCGGGTCTTCCTTTGTCAATTCGTCATCTTTCATCTCCAGACAAGACAAGCATCTGGCCCTGGTGTAATGATAACGATCTCCTATCGTGTTTCAACATCGTGTTGGCTGATTATGCCATAATGCCCGCCATAAACATTGCATACGGCATATTGAGTCTTCTTCGACTTCCTTTCGTAGTGTGCCGTGTCGTGCTGTCGATACACCCACTTGGAAACGTGATACCCGTCATATTTCAGCGAAGTGGAGACAAAAGACGGAGACGAGGACGCGGATCGCATCGAGGAATGCTGCCAGGCCATTTTCCCTATGCATTAGTGCTCCGCTCAGCAGCGGAAGAGGATGCGGCAGACTAGATTAATGGCTCGTTGAGATCGATTCTCAATTTCCGGGACTGAAGTGGACGCGACGCGAGCTTGGAGCTTGGAGCTTCGACCGGAGCCTGACCAGGGCCGGCTATTTTGAAGATGATGGGTATTGCAACGCAGTGCAATGGACAACAGCAGGAAGGAACTGGAATTGAAACTTGTATTGTACGCACAAGACACAATATTTCAAGTATTATGGAATGCTGATTGTGATTGTCCACGTGGAAAGCAAGGCAAAAGCAAAACTGGGATGCGGGTGCGGGCGGAAGAGGACAGGATAAATATTGTCCATTACAAGAATAAATTGGTCACATTTCGGATGGATGATCCATGAAGCAAACTTTCTTTGATGTCACGGCCTGTTCACCGCACGCTGAGGACTGGAATTCTATTTACAGTTATGACTACAACACAACCAGTACGACTACGAATACAGTTTACAGTTGGCACGATATTCGCACAACGCGCAAATCGGCATGGAGTGCGGACAAAAGAAGTCATGCCCGCAGCGAGTGGCAATCGTTCATCCGAACGACAACGGCGTAGTACATACGACATAGTTTCCATTCTTTTCTTGGGAAACTCATAACTTTTACTACTCTTGTCTTGTGAAGTGAATATGATCTTTTCCCCGTACGGACTGAGTGTGACTGCGACTGTGACCTGGCCTCCGAAGTTGGACAAATCTTCAGTGTAAATGGAATGAGCGGTCCGGTTTACTGAGAAATGCACTTGGACTTTACTTGGACTGAACTGGATTGGATGAAGTCTCGCCTTTCGCTCGACGACGCGGACGAGTCGAGTGTCGGGCGTCGCGCGTCGCGTCAGAAGAAATGTCCAAAGCCCAGGAGAGTCCGAATTCAAGCAACTTGAGCTGAGAAAAGAAAGGAATGGAACGGAGAAAGCAGCACGGTGGCGCAGCCCGGGGAAGCGACCAAGAATTTCGTCTATTTCGCCTTTCGCGTTCAAGGGGAAAAGTGCTGCGAAATTTTTGCGCGCGTTTAGGAAGCCCGGCATTGCATTTCTGCAAAAAGCGCGTCGGTTCGTCCTGGCTGTTGTCCCTCGTGTCGTCGTAACGAATGGGCTGCTGTGCCACGGAGGCCCGAAATAATACATGAAACACGAGGACCAACGAAATACGAAATCCTATTAATATTTATTGCGTTTGTATTGAAAATGGCCACGACCAGGCATTCATCCTCCTGTACATCCAATCTTCTATTATGATTATGATTATTATTACAGTTGTACACGAAAGACGCGAGCGGAAAGCCATGAAAATGAAAGCGGGTCACCAAACAATTTTTCTTATTGTTGTTGACTTGCCTTGACTTGCCGTGCTGTGCCGTGACGCGTCGTGGAATCGCTATACGTAGGACATTATGGCAAAATGCTGTGCTGTTGCGTGGCTGGATGAGGAATTTCCGAATTCCAACCGACGACGACCGTGAGCGAGCCACGAATATGAATAATGACTTGAGCAAATGGCAAATGTGAAATTCGAGAGCGTTGAGTAATGGCCTTGGCTTCGGCTTCAGCTTTGGATTTGGACTTGGTGTGGTCGAGTCGAGAGTCGAAGCATCCGTGTAGTGGCAACAATACGTGATACGAGCAACGAATAACGAATAGCGAATAACAACTTTATGTCATTTTGATTCCTATTACACGGAAATGCGAAATGTAATGTAACGCTTTCGCTTTCACCGTTGTTTATCGTGTCCGCGCTGGGCTGCCACGACGGGACGCGTCCCGCATCTTCGACGAGTCACGTCTCGTCGAGCTTGGATTTCGCGTTGGGATTAGATGACATGGTTCAATGGTTCATGGAGCATCTCCGTCATGCCTCAAGCAGCCATGCCACTTGGCCGTCTTCTGGTCGCGAAACGCAAATCGCGGCCGTGGCGGCTGATGGGCTGGCTTTATGGCTCGCCTGCCTTGTCACACCATTTTGTCATTGCCATTTTGCCATTATGCAATTTTCCTATTTTGTCACTTTGGACGGATTACATTTCACTTTAGACAGATTCACTTGGTTTTACGTGCACATTCATCATTGATTTGACTATTGTCACGTCCGCTTTTGCGCCTTCGTCTCCGTCTTCGGCTCGGCCTTGGCGTTTGTGTAAATGTAAACAAAGCAAACTTGTTATAAATATTACGGGGAGGCTGTCACTTAATCTTACCAGTTCGCCATTTTCCCAGGGCAGCGGCAGGCTCGTGATCGAGACAGGCGGAGAAAGTGCGACTGTCCCCGTCAAGCGTCAGGCCAATTCACGAACGATGGTTCGAAGGCTTCAGAATAAGAAAACAAGTATCACAGAAACAAAAAAGCTTTTAGGAAAATGCGCCTGCAATAGAAGAAAATGTCAATTCCATTATCAGCTTCTGTGGGCGACAAGACAATGCGGCAGGCAAAAAATAGATTTACAATTACAATCGTAATGAAAATGATGAGGAGTCTCTAGTTGACTCGCTTTTTTGGTGACTGACACATGAATCATCATCAGCAAATCGTTGATGCCGTGGAAGTCTTTGCACCGGTCTTTGCCTTGTTTTTATTTGGTGGGCGGAATTCTGTTCCATGTTTCAATTAAACAGCGATTCTCGTGCCCCAGAATAACTAACCATAACCGCAAATATTTCCTGTGGAGATGCCTTTCAAGATTTCCGGGAAACACTTCGCTCGAAGCCTAATTTGCTACCATACGTGCGTGTATACATGATTCAATATTCAAGATGCGTGATGCAGGTTTTGCTCGGAATTAAAAGCTTCCGGGAAGCGCTATGTCCATGCGCCAAGACGAGGTAATGAGGATGCCGAGTACGAGTACGTGTCGTGTACGATGAATCAAGTAAAGCATGTCGAATAAATAAAATGTGGCACAGATTTGAAATTGTTCCCCTCCGCTTAGAACAATGCGGGCCTTATCAAGTTTGCGTTTGTTTTGTTCAGCTCCCCCTGATTCCTTCCTGAAACCTGTGCCGCTACTTATTGGACATGCTTCATTCCTGGACAACCAAGGCACCGTTCCTGGAACCGGCAGCCAAAGTTGCTGGTATCGGGTCCAAGTATCCGGATGCTGATCCTGACTGCTGATTGTGAAATTATGGACTACCTCCTGACGAGATGAGTGGAATGCTCATGTCAGAATGATGATTGAAAATGATGCGTGTCTGTGTTTGGCTATAATTTGCTTGGAATTTATACGAGGCGATTCTGTGGTTCTCACAGAGTACCGAATTGCCCAAACCCACACCGATCAACACTCAATGCCCATTTGTATCTCAGTTTCATTACTCGATAAGATTTCAGAATTGAGTTCGGTTAAACCGCATCAACGGTGGCTGGGCGTCTCATTCACCAAGCAAGGCCGGCCTTTCTGCCGCTTGTAAACTTGTCAAACGATGATTAAACTCAAAACATTGACACCGTTTAACGAATCGAAATTGCTGGTAACGTTGATGAACAAGAATAAGGAGTACGGTGCTGGATTCCGTTATAATAAGCATGAAACATCATTTGTACCGAGTGCAATTGCGGATCAGACCCATAATCCCGGATTCCTGGTAGGCAAATGGCAAAGGACAAAGGCTCAACCTTATTAACGCATTTCCTTCCCGACAATCCGAGATTTTGCAAAAACAAGCGCTTTGCCCGGTTTGCTGTTGCTGTGATTTGTGATTCGTGAGTTCTCATGACGCAGCAGCGCAAGGCAGAAGAATCTGCCCTCACTTTCCGCATTCATGCATGCCCGCACAATCTGTTTGTGGCATAAAATATTGGTTTAGGGCCCAGGCTTGATTTGGATCTGGATGTTCATTTGATCTCTCTGCCGCTCTGCTCTGCCCGACTCGGCTCTTGTCTGGCTGCGAATAACGAAGGAGACAAACAAGGAATCAAAATCAGCGATTGAATGAAGCTTGTTCGGCTTTAATAAGATTCTTTTTTCTGGATTTTTGGGCTCATTTTGCTATTTTCTGAATAGAAAGCAGATTTTCCGCCGCGGACGCGTGCAAATAGAAAAGTGTTTTCTTACATCGAGCTCGACATCAACTTTTTGTGAAAAGAAAACCATAAAAGTTTATTTACATTCTGACGCAACCAAGTTTAAGTCGTCTTTGTGCTGACTGAACCAGGTTGCTGCGACTAGAATCGAGAGCTCTCCGTGTTCGTCTATCTGCTCTGCTGCTCTCGAGTAAAGCCTCGTTACTATTCTGAATTCTGTATACAATAAGCATATTATTGTGATTCATTATTCTGCCCGAGTTTTATGCTCGCATCGTGCCGCGTCCCGCATGCTTACCCGATTTAATAATGCGGCTAAAATAGAAAAGTTTGCTTTTGCAAAAAAGAATCAAAGACGGGCTTCTACGAGTTTAGAAACGCTATGTTCTGCGCCTGTTTTCCAAAGTCTGTTATGGTTAACACCAGACGTTTGAAAAAAAAGATTACAACACCTAAAACTTTGCACCTCATTCGTGTTGTTTTCTCGAAATTCTCATTGGCATCAAGTAATAGTAATTGAGAATTTTCGCTCATTAATTACCAATGAGGTGTTTTTGAATTATTTTTGCAATTGCCTCAACCTTTTGTGACAACCTTTGTATAATTTGCATGTGAAGTGTATCGAATTAATGGTGTTTAGGAAGATGGCATCAAGTAGCATGATGGGCATGGACGATATTCTAGTCGCTTAGCACTTGGTGTTGGAGTAATGAAAGCAGTAGCATTGGCATTGGCAAGTGTAGTTTTGTATCCAGCTGAGTTTAATACTCGCTACTCATATCACACTTGAGAAAAGCTGGAAAGCTGTTCCGTTCCAGTCTTCTGCCACTGTTGAGATCAGTCAGATTTACTGCGCTACTTATTTATGTTTTACGTTTAATAATAACAAGCAAAGCACAGGACCGCGACGACGAATTCCATGTTTTGGTGAAAGTCGGAGCCATAGAAGCAGCGCAGAGCAGTGAAGTGCAGAGTAGTGAAGTGTAGCGCAGTGGAGTTGTCTCTCGACTCATGCGGAGCAGGGATAACTTTCCTAAGCCTTCTGCCTCCTGCCTGCTGATACAGCATGGCATGGCATTAGCTTCGATAATCATACACAAAACACGTAGAAGCCGCAGTAAGTGTCTATTAAATTCATAAAGTACAAAATAAAAGTTGTTTAGAAATACTTCAAGAGCGGCGCGCCGCGCCGTGCCACGCCGGCAGTTGCTTAGCCATCCATGGACTCTTGAGGTGAAAGAAACTTCAGACTGGCAGGGCAGAGTAGACTTAAGAAATCGATAGAAATATCGCACAGGTACGTGTTGGTGTTTTCTTTGTTCTACTGCAATGAGCAGCTGAGCCGCCCTGTCTGCGCTCCTGGCGAATGGTACAAGAAAGATGAGGACTGGATATTGATAACATGGCCTGGCCTGGTCCGCTGCTGGATGCTGAAAGATGCGACTGTGAGACTCTTTTCTTCCTGCACATCTGCACTGTGTTTCTGTGCTTTTCGCTCCACAAGATAAAAGAAGCTCCGACCTGCCCACTTTGCAAAACTTCATATGGCTTATTATAAACTCGAAATGTGATGTGAATATTATACAATGTCTGCTTCCCGTCGCAGCACCGCACGTTCGCGAGCTTGTTTGGGTTCGCATCTTGCGATGTTGCAATTTTGAGCCCTCTTGAAATGAACGAGGTAGAAAGCAAGCAAGAAAGCGTCAAAGCAGAAGAAAGCTCCAAGCGCCCAAAAGCAAGCCGTTGCTGTTGTTTTCTTATGTTGTGTTGTAGTTTACAGGTTATCTTTTCGACTGTTCTGCAATTAGCACCCAGCACCAGTTTTTTTCTCTAATGAGTACACGTACACTCACACGTCCACGCATGTTAAGTGCATTTTGTCTTGTTTCCAGCCGCCTGCCTGTCCGAAAGACGAGACAAGACAGCCCATAGCCGTACCCCGTAGCCCGACGCACGACGCAAGACCCGATCCGACAGCCGACATACATTACAATCCACTTTATTTTGATTCTGCTCTCATAAAAGCATGTATTATGTATCACATATTTGGCCAGTCCATTTGCGAAATGGAAGAATTCTTCTTCGTCGTCGCCTGTCTACGTCGCCATCGCCGTCATGACGCGCGCTTGGCACGTGTCTGTCTTTCACGTTCACTCTTAACTGTGCTGTACTGTATGTACGGCAGGCGAAATGCGGAATGCAATTTGACAGATTACTGTGGATACAACAATAAACTGTTCCAGCTATCCAGCTTCGGCTTCAGACAGCGATGAGAGCCATGCTGCAGATATGGTCCATTTTTCTTATTTGCTTGAGAACTGCACGGTGCACATTTTCTTGAGGCTGAAGACTAGGCTGGTCCTTCTTGCACTTTGCACTAAAGATTATGAAATTGTAAATATTTTATAATTTGGATCTTGATTCACATAATTTTTTTCGCACCTCACCAGTTCATAGTTGCCTAATGCATGGAAAATGAATCCAGCGTCAGGAGCCTTAAATTTTCATGGCTTTAATGGCTCCAGAGTGACAATGAAATAGGCATCAGCCATTTTTACTGGAGCTGGAAGTTCAGCACGCTGAATCCAATACCCAATGCAAGATCAGATACAAAGTACAAACAAAGTACTGTTACAAAGGAAAGATTGATCTCGTTGTGAATCTGTGAAAAATCTCATTTTAACTGCCTCATCGAAAACACCGCGAACGCAAAGCCAATCGCAGGCACGTTCAATAAAGTCAGATTGGTTTGAAAAGTGAGATGTAATTTAGATGAGGCCCAAGATGACCATCTGCTTCCTTCCTTCCTTCCTTTCGCGATCCGTGGATTTCTCTTTTCGCATTGCTACGCTACCGTACCCAGTTTGTAAGCTATCATTATAATTTATTGAAAATTGGTCCATTGAGACGAACACCGAAGGCAGCTCATGGATGCGCTGCACTCGAATCCGAAATTTATTGCTGGAGTTCGGTTGCAGTTGGATTCTTGGAAAGTTGGTGGAACGCAGATCGCATCGCACTCAGTTGGAATTCGCAAAAGCGAAATAAAACCGTGAATCGTGAAAAGAAGCAAAACCAATCCAATTGACTCGAATTAAAACACAATCTTCTTTTCCTCGCAAATGCGGACTTGGTCACTTGATTTTGGCTGCAAGCTATACGTAGGAAGCAGCCTAAAATTAAGCTTCTTTACTTTTCATTCTCTCTCGCCGGCTCTCTTTCACGACTCTC
Organism: Mesaphorura yosii; assembly: GCA_009869945.1. Taxonomy (NCBI): domain Eukaryota; kingdom Metazoa; phylum Arthropoda; class Collembola; order Poduromorpha; family Tullbergiidae; genus Mesaphorura; species Mesaphorura yosii. Next base: position 124,613 of record WIXG01000171.1, read on the forward strand.
CGTTTAATTTCGGCCAGGCCTCCGTTTTTGTAAAAATGAAATGAAATTACAGGACGATTGAGTTTCCGGTTCGCTGTAAATCTTGTGTACCCTCTTTTATATACTACTTTGGTTGCAGGTCTCTGAGGAATGAACTTTTGCAGTTACGGTTCATTCGCATCCAGCCGCTACTGCTACTTCACTCCATTGCTCCGGATCCAGGCAGGCATTCTCGGAGGCTTAACACGAACGAAAGATGTAAGATTCATGAAGCTTCATGAAGTCGAGCACAATGGCCAGCGAAGGCGATGGCCGGTTAATCAATCCACGTTTAACAGTTGTGTAAGCAGGGAAGAAGTAGATGGAAGACGCTGTTGTGGTCTACGGTTGGAATTGGAAAGGGCAGGTTAGCCAAGAACGGCACGATTCTTGTGTCTTGTCCAGGGTCCAAATATTTACTTTACCTGCACACTGCACGCTCGTCCCAGATGACCAATTTGTAAATGGACAATTTTAAAGTTTAACTTTGCCTTTTTTATTACCCTCGTGGTAAATTGAGCCGAGTCGACGGCAACTTCTTCGGTTCCAAACTTTACTTTCTAACATGACGTGGTATGATATCATATTGAACTTCGCAATAGCTCTACCAACGGCATACGCGACCTATTCACACCATTAACATTTGTGTTGAAATAAATACGAATATCAACGGCGAAGAAGAGGAGGCAATGATTACCATGGCCACCTTCATTCATTAAAATCTCAGCAAGGATTCTCCTATCCGAAATGCCACAGCGACTGCCAGCTTCCTGACCGTGTAATGTATAAGTATCTGTGTTCTTTTATTACCGTTTGTTATTACGGCACATTTGCGCATTTCCCACATGCTGGTAGGTAAGGTTTTCTAAGTTTTGTTGCTGTTTCAGCTCGGTTTCGACTTCCAGAAACTCGAAACAAAAACACTGCACTTCACTGCGTGGTGGCCTGGCGAGGCACTAAAAAGTCTGGATAGACTGGAGCGAGCGGCAACTAGAAAAAGTTGCAAACTTTACCATTGAAATACAAACTCGAAATGCGAATGTGAATGCGAATTCTTGAAAACTTAACCAAGCTTAGCACTCGAGACGTACACGTAATCCCACAAAACGAGCGCGAGCGGGCGGGCAAAACTGCGAAATGCAAACTGTTCTACTTCACCCTGCCATTAACTGGAAGAGAATCCCATTGAAATTATAATATGAGAACTTTCATCTTCCGGAAGACTGAAAACGAAAACTCACTTCTCTTCACGTACTCACCACCTCTTAACAACTTTGGAAAGCGCAGCGTGCACGGAAGACGGAAATCTGTACATAATGTGTGTTCTTGTTCGTATTCTTCTTACTTCTTTGATGACGAAACACCGTCGCGTCGTCGCGCGCCTGAAAGTTAAAAAGGTTATTATTAACTGCCCTGCCATCTGCGCATTGCAGATTCATGATTTTTACAGTTTACACCTCAGAGAACGAAAAACTTAGCCAATACCCGCTCGCTTTTGTATTCTGCATCGCTGCGCCGCATCTTTCATAATTATTAATGATGCCGCCGGCGAAGCTGCTTCTTGAATGAATGTATCCCTTTCAGCAGAAGATCCACTGCACTCCAACGAGCAGCGACTGCGGCTGTCATTTATTACGTTGTCATTATGATGATGAAATGATGCTCGTGTTTGTGATGGTGATTTATCGCACGCCGCACGCGTCGAGGGTAGGCAAGAAGTAAGAAGACGATTCTGGCTCCATAATTCGGCTGGTGCGTAGCGAAAATGAGTCATGGTCTTTAGACAACGTAATTTGGAGTTCCGAACCCCGTGCGCTCATTACGCGTGGGCGCGTGGCGTGCGATGCAAATTCTTGCCTGCACTGCCTATGATGTGGTGAGGCGACTGTTTTAAGTCAAATTTTTGATTGTTCTCTTAATCCCGAGGAAAAATTGCTGTCATTACTCTCACGTTGCTGGTTTCATGGTGAAGGTGATAAATGACGAGATCAAGTGCAGATTGCGGGAAGCCAAGCGCAAGCCGGCAAGCTATGCTGCTGGGCGATAATCCAGTTATGATAGCAGAGATTAATCAAATAAAAGTCCCTGCAAATTGTTCAGCCCGGCGCGGCCTGGAATTCCATTCAATCTGAGTAAACGGCTGAATACAAACACGAGCACACGACAAACATTCAAGATCACCTGTAAAGTACACGTCATAATTTCAGCAGAAAAAATTTCGGTTAATGACGCCGACTTGAATTACAATGATTTCCATTTCCAGCGAATGTTGGAGTCTTAAATCTGTCTTTCGTGGGCTTAAATCGAGAAAATTAATGAAAGCAATCCGTAATATTGTTGTGATTGTGCGTATAAACGTATGGAAAATTATGAAAATCAACGAAAGTGCAACAATTAACATTTTATTTTGTTCAGAAAGAGAATAATCTGGCCTAGCAATTTAGGAAGTACAAACTTTCTAGTCTAGGAAATGAGTTACAACGAGTAAAGGAAAACTTGCAACTTGTGACAAGGATTTTCTCCGCCGTGTAAGATTAAGCCTCAATCGTGTCAAAGTCCATCGGCCAAGCGCCGGTGACCTCGAGCATTTTTTGAATATTGGATTTCAAGTTTCTGATGATCCTTTTTCGTTCTCCATCGACGTGAGCAGCGGCAGAAGCACCTCCGCCTGTGCCTGGCCCGGGTTGGCCGCCGTCTCTCTTAAGCAGCTCAAGCCATCCGTCGCATTCGAGCAGGATAATTGTGACCGAATTGTGCTTCGAAATACGGGCATTCTGAGCCTTGAAGGAGTCCACTTGCAGAGGCGGTCCGGATAAAGCCTGCAAGAAAGACAGAAGGAAAATAAACCCTCAGAGTCAAAGCGTCGAATCCAGGGACGAATGCGACGCTTGAATTATCTAAAATTAGTATCAAACTTTCTTTTTACAAAGGCTAGGCTAGGCTTCAGCTTCAACCTCCGTCTTTGCTCATGAAAGTAAACAACAAATAAGTCGAGCTTTCCTGTAGTGGATCATTAAAAGGAAGGTGAAAATCAATTTTTTTACTGTACGCAAGATACAAAATTGGGTGTACAATAGAAACCAGATTCTTAAATTCTGAAGAACTTGACGTTGACACACTTCAACTCAGCCTCCACTCGGCACAGCACAGCAAAGCAATATCAGTTTGAAAAGAATGAATTCATTTGAACTCTATTCATAGCCGAGAACCGAATAGCGAAAAGGGAATACCTCATCATCATCATAAACGTCGACTCCGTGTCTATCCACGGCCGTACCTTAAAATCTAGGACGTATGCATTTTTAAAAAAGGTGCACGCGTGCAGAGGTAAAAAGGAGAAAGGCAAGGCAAGACGTGGCATGGCATAATAAATCCCTCAGGCTTTGGCTGCTTCCAAAAAGTTCTTTTCTCTCCTACTCCTTTCATTTTCATCGTTTTACTTTCGTAAACTTTAAACTGCGAGGCCGTGCCGTGCCGTGCCGTGTCTTGTGCCTTGACTCGAAAGTACATTTATACACCACCAAAATGAATCGAAAATTCTATTTAAATGTACTAGCAAGGAACATTCTATTTCATAAACCACCACCACCGACGACGACCCTCAAAAGTTCAAAATCAATATCACCACGCTGCCACGCTACATTTGGCGTTCGCGGACGCGCTCGCTCGTTGAGTCAAGAATCTATGAATGTGAGTGATGCATAATTTATTGCGGTGAGCACAGGTTCCGAAAATCCAATCCACAAAGCAAGGATTGTCTATTTATGCGAGAAAAACCACAATCGCAGGCAGAGACAGAAAGAAACGAAAACAGTGTCGCTTTAAAATATGGATGGCAGACGACTGAGTCGACCTGCTTTTGTCTTGACGCTGACGCTGAGGTCTGCTTGTTAGTCGGGAAGATTTCATTTGTGATTCGCTTCAAGCCAGTCCGTGTCGCTGTCTCGACGTCTTCTCCGTCAAGATTGGCAAGTGTTAGTTAATTCCATTCCAAGTGCCAGTATCGTTGTGCCCGTGGCGTGGCGTGTGAGCAGGTACAACGTACAAGCATGTCAAGCAGTCAGTTTCACTGCTAATTCGAATCTGATTCCTTGCATTTCAAACTCTACTTTGCTTAGCTTTGGTCGAAGCTGAAGCTGCAACGGCAACCTTCCAAATGCGCTTTGTATGTAGCCCAGACATTTTCGAGTATCCGACAGGCAGGCATGCACACAAGGTAATGCTATTTAAGTTAAATTAAATTACAATGAGAGTAGAAGAGAAATGAGAAAGCAAAACTAAGTTACGTTACGAGTCACAGAATCCATGACACGGTGCGTGCGTACTGTGAAACGAGAGAAAGGCAGAGCAAAAGCGAGTCTCAAAGCAGAATGAATGTAAGCCGCACCAACGCGAAGTAACAACAACCAAGCTGAGGTCGGATCAGAGTCTGAGAGTCTGAGTCTGTCAGTTCTACAAGGTTGCAGTTGGAGTATTAAGTTAGAATTAGAACACTGCAGTAAAATGATACTCGATTGTTTGTTTTCGCCGTGACGTCACAGCATCACAGCACAGCGCAGCAAAACAGCTAATTTCGTGCTAATCTGGGTTTACGAGATGAATAAATAAATTCCACCTCAGCCGAAAGACTAATCGAACAGAAAGAATCTTCGTGTAATTAATTCCATGTCATACAAACTGTTAAATAATGCAAAACATGAACTGCGACAAATGTGGAAGACCCACGACCAGCATGATCTAAAGATACAGAATTTCGAATCTTTAAAATGGCGTCCATTCACTCTTCTCGCCTTGTGCTTAATTCCAATAATTCCAATTATGCTGAAAGACAAAATGAACGAGCACTAAATCACTTGTATGATCTGGGTGATCTGCCACATCCTTACGTAAATGATGATTTTATTCTCTTCCCATCAACTCTAAACTGGCTAAGCATGTCAAGAATTCGATTTGTCTACGCCCACGTTGTCTGACAGCTTGATTCGGTTCGTGTCATGACATTTCATCTGGAAGATCAACACGGATCAATTCAGAGTGCAACTCAACCGTTACCTTTTCGCTTTAATTTGTATTCAGTATCTCTCCTCTTCCAAAATTCCCAGAAGCAAGCGTTACGTCTCTTCAGTTTCAGGCACTTCAATTAACCACCCGACCAGCACAGACTACGATTTTGTATTGAAATTGCCAACGATGTGTTTATGTGAGATTTCGGTATCGAAAATTAAACGCCGAATTCTTTGAGATGTCATTGCTGAAAGCTCACCGAAACGGTGCCGAACCTTTGGCATGGCGAGTTCCTGCACTCCGCAATTTTGGTTTACCTCATTGCCCCACATGCACGCATGTACTTTAGACAGTTGTCCGTTGGTTCTCGTGTAGAACAGACAGATATTTACAAGTTGAAGTAACCAATTTTGTAAAAATCTTGCGCCAGTTAATTGCCATTTAAAAAAATATATTCGGTGCAAGTACAAATGAAGTTCATTTAAATGTAGTGAAGTGTCCAGTTTACAGTTTTTGAATTAATGTAATTGTGTTTGTCGCCCAAATGAGCCTCTCGCCATCCATTTACAATTTCTTGCTGCAAGATTGATGCCTCGTTCTATCATTCATTACTGGAATCACTGAATTAATCTTTAATTATGCGGTATATGTGCTTTCAATTATCTTTGACAATAAAAATTAATTAAGAAATCGGTTCGCTTGTCTCGCTTAATTTGCACGATTAAACAAGCATCGAAACGACATTGAAAATTTGACACCTAATCAGCACTGATAGAGAAACGAAAATGCACCGGTTCCAGTATTGAAATGGCACCAGTAAATCAATGCCACTGATTTAACGTCATGACGGGACACTATTTCAATGTTATGTTTCGTTAACGTTTCGACGACAAAAAGTGGGACATCTCGACACCAAAACGGCAGTACGAGTTTCGATACCGTTTCGGCGCTGACTAAGCTGGTCGGGCACAAACTTCTGAACACTGCATTTAATAAAAGTCACGTAGTTTCTTGCCTCGGTGCCTTGCCTGGTGCACTGAAACTAATTAATTCATGTGGAATCCTGACATGCTGTTAAAGTACCGTACCGGCACGGCGTTTTGTTTCAAATGAAAGTTTTCCCGTGTGTAACTAATTAGAAATAGCAAAGTTTAGAGTACCTGTCTCACTAATCAATACTGGTCTGGCTTCTTGCTGCTCCTCCAAAAGTCCCAGTCAGGTACCACTTCTGCCCTGCTCTCACTGCTCTGCCGTATTCCGTCTGCCTTTAACTTTAACCGTTTATAAATAAATTTCAATTTCCAAGCAGAACAGAGCGCAGCAACCAGCAACTAATTTCTTCGAATTTGCTCATTTCCTTGTCAAATCGAATGAGAATAACCTCATAAAATAATTTAATAGATTGCATTGCTTTGCGTGGCGTGGCCGAGGCAGGAACTTAAGACTGAACTTATTTGTGTCTGTCTTGCGCGTGTTTGTCTTTTGCGCCGTGCCAGACGCCAGTTAGTTCAAGTATCAAGTTGTCTCTGTTCTTTTCAAGTTGCTGCAATAATTACAAGACAAGTTTGTAAATTCAAGTTGCCTTTCTCCTGCCTGCCTGGCCTGAAGAGGCAGACGGAGAAGTTCTCATTTCCAGGCACTGCCTTGCCTTGCCTCCTCTAAACTAACTACAACTATCTAGATTTTAGTAGAGCAGAAAATAAAACACTCCAGCAGTTCAAAGCTTTCTCGTCTCTAACTTGTGCCTTGTGCCTTGGAAATTCGTACAGCTCGGCACGCTGCTAAGACTTGGTTTGCGTTTTGGTGCTTTACTATTGAGTAATGAAGATTTCTACTTTTTTATGAGTTGGATTCAATCATGTTGACATAATATCTCGAGCACACTGGAACAATTCTCGTTCAAGCGAAAGAAACTAGAAACTACCTGGAACTGAACTAAAATGAGCGTAACTTTTTTAATTTCCAGCAACATGCACCTTTATTGCTCTCCAGACCAGTGAATACGAAGTGGCAGAAGTGGCTGCTTCCTGCTCATTTGTAAAACCAGCTTGGAGATACGTACGAGCAGGCAAAGTTGTCAAGTTGAAATTGTAGTCAGTCAAATAATAAAATTATACGCATGAAAGTATTTTCCTTTCCAAGTCAGGTAAGGTAATTCGAGCCTCGACTGTGAGTGTTGCTTCCAAACTCCAAACCTCACAAACTTTTTAGAATCACAAAAGTAGAGTAAATTGTATAGACAACTTTGAGGGCTTCAAATTAGACAACGAATGTAAACTTACCATCAGAGTCAAAGCATCTGTCCAGCTGAGCAGGTATTTCATCAGCTCCAAGCACGCGTCTCTCGGATGAATCATTTGAAAGACGAATTTGCGAATGGTGAACGTTGTGGTCGAATGCAAAACAATGTGCTTCAAGAAGGTGGCGTAGGGAATGCTGTGCTTATCAGTCTTGCAGAGACGGAGCAAGTATTCAATGACTTGATGAGAAAGGTCCCAAATGTAATGAATTTGCTCTGGATGCGTAGCCTGAAAAGTGAAAAAGACATTTAAGCAAAAACTAGAATAGCCTGCGATTTAAATGGGCATGATTTCTCCAGACTAAATTTCGCTGCAGCTAAAAGGGGGAGTGACGTTCTGTCAAATACAAATGTAAAACAAGACAAATAACATGGACGGAGGTGGAAAGTTTAGATTTAGTGATATAGCAATTCAAAAGGCAGGCAAAAGGCAAAGTTTGTAAATCAAAAATGATTGTGAGTTGAGACTGCCTTGCTGCTATTTGCTAACAGTTGCTGATTACAAAATTATATCCCGAAACTTTTCAGAGGGCATGGGCACGATTGCTATCTCAGCTGTAGCGCGGTCATAAGTTTAAACGCTTAGCATAAAAATACCGTACGTACAACGTTAAAAAAAACGCTGGTCCTCAGCGATAAATAGTATATTGTGGGGTCATATGCAGTAAAGTAAAGCAATGCTTTAGATTTAATGATACACATGCGAGTGGCCACGGCAATGCGAGTCTCAGCCAGTACTTTCACTTTTGCAGTTCGCACAGGTTAAAACGAACGCGATTCCGTCGATTCGCATTCGTGGGTCCATAATGACAATATTGTGTGTCGGGAAAGCTATTTTGCGTCTAGCACATAATAATTCAGGAAGAAAATCCCATTATTATTGTTCTACTGAACCTCCAACGCCAACGCTCACGCCGCCGAACTCGAACTCTGGACAGCCATTAACTTAAATTCGTGCAGAAGAAAGTAATCTTTAAATCTGCACTGCACTGCGCTGCACAATAAAAACAAATCATGTACACGTACGTACGTACATGCATTAGGACTATTGACAGAAGCACTGCACTGCACGGTGGGAACGGTGATACGCTGCCAGGCTGGGGTTTGGGACGGGAAAGTTTTCAAATCACGGACCATGTATAAATTGGTAATTCACTGTGAAAACAAACAGAGCCCCATTTCGACGACTCGACAAATGTCTCAACATAACAATTTCTAACTATTACTGTACAATTGTAATGGTTCTTGGCGCTGGCGTATTTGAACCGATTTCTGGAAACTTTCTGGAATTTCAAAGATAATCAATCACCTTGATTCAGTCGAGCAAAACTAAACTTGTTACAGAAGCATTACTTTCTGTCTTGCTTGTTTTCTCCACAAGCGACAGTCAAATCTCTCTGCAATGCGAATTCTTACGACATTGTCTCAGATCAATGCTTTGGAGGGTATGCACTTGAAAATTTCAGAAATTGGAAAAGTTTGACTGAAGTTTTTCATAACTCCTTCGCAAAGTCATATGCTGGGAACGACTTTTGTTTTTGATCTATCTCAGATTTAATCGGTTTCGAATGTGTTTTCGTGACATTTAGATTTAAAAGTCATGCCCAAGACGAGAAGAGTTTCAAGTTTTGGTTATGAAAGTAATCCAAGAATTGAGTTCATGAAGTTCTTAATGCAAAAATCAATGCACTCATAAGCGACTAACACGAACATACGCGAGACAAAGTCAAGACCGTGACGATCCGAAATCCTTACCGAAATCAGCAAATTCTGCAGGCTGAAGCTGAGGCTGTACAGCAAATGCGTTATTTGACTTGTTTCCGCTGGATCGGCCATCCGCTCAAACTCCGGAATCTGAAAAACGGAACAAAACAAATGGCTAAAACTACATTCGCGTGAAAACAATTTGGTGAGTTTGGCTTCCTAAACGTGTAAAGTTAAAGTCAGTTTATACGCATTTGCATGTTCACTACACTGCGACACGCTATGGAGATGCAAATAACTCACTGGAAAATGCTAGCATAAATCCTTTCCTCCTGAGGAGTCGCTCCTAATCCTCGTCCGCTCTGCAAACTAGCTTTTAGCTTGCATGCAGGCACGCAAACGTTTGTTCTCTTGTTTAATATTGACTAATCGTCATAAAATTGTGTAGTAATGAAAGAGTAATTAGAGCACATAAAACTAATAGAAATGAAAATGTTCATTTTCTAGCTTCCTGTTTCACGCAAAACGAAATGCAAAGCCTAAAACGTTCTCGTGCAATAGCAGTGCACGGCAATAAAGTAGGATGTAAATGCGCAAATCGTTTTATGCTATCCTAATAATTAGTTCTCCATCTATGAATCGGATGTAAAAGCTAAACGAGGCATCAGCTCGGTGCTCGACTCGTTCCTGGCATGGCAGAATTGCAGAAAACGTGAACGCGCGCTTACGTGCAGAGAAGAGAATTTGAGATTCTTCTTGAAAAGGTATGCCACGAAGCGAAGGGGGTCCAGATTGGCCATGGCATCGTGGACCATCGAAATTATGCACGGGAATTCCACAGTGAGCTTTGTTTTGGTGTCCTACAAACAGAGCACAATCTGACAACAGTACCTAAGCATTACTTCCAGCGTAAAGTCGCTACAAACCTGAAGTCCAGTCGGTGTCTTGCTTTGACACATTTCCATCAAATTCAAGCAATCAATCTTCTGCTCGGCAGTCCACAAATCAGAAGGAAACACTCTTGCCGTAAATATACGAATTTTCTTCACGAAATCAATTGTAATTTCATTCCTGTGAACGCAGAACAGCAGAAGAAGCATTTTATACCACGCTGCGTCCAGATTCAGAAGAATGTTTAAAATTTAACTTACAAAGTCGAAACGGCCCAGGTCAGTAGTTCAAGCGCTGTTGCGCGGTTGAACAAGCCATTATCACATTGCAAGTTGAAGGAAGTAAGCGCATACTCCAAGAATGGCAATATTCGTTGCGGATTTGGCTTGGGCGTCGAGATGGACCAGAGAGTGTAGAAGAATTCTGCAGTTTTGCTGCGCAAAAATGACAACGTTGACATTACAGTTATAATTAATCATGTCTCATGCATGGTCGTATATAAGTCAGTCAACCTACTTCACAAGGTCAACTTTGATCGAGCTGTAGAAAGGCTTGACAAAGTAGTCGAGATCCAGTTCGATTATAGCACGTGGAATATTGTCAAACACATTTCTAGGATAAATGTCTTCACAAGGGTACTCTGTTCGAGCGTTATCCACCGTCTTCAGGATACTGATGAGAGCTGTGAGAGCTTTCATCTGCAAACAACGTGCAAAATGCATCGCAATCAACAAAAATCTCAAATCTCTTCTTTCTCTTCTTCACTTACCTGCAGCTCAGCCAAGCGAGGATGCTGCACTGCGAGCATTTTCTTGAATGCAATGCACAAATTCCTGCCGTTGGCACACCCGAACGTGTGTTGGACGCACAAAATCTCCGAGAACATACGGTTTATGAATTCTGTACCAGAAGCAGAAACTTTAAGTGGGTCTCCAATTAAATTAAGAAAAAAAAGCATCAAATGATGCAATTTTACGTTACCCAGTAAATGCTCAATGTGCCCGACATCAGGTGAACGTAATGCCTGACCACCCTGGAGACGGTTCTCCAGAATGTGGACGCATTCTCCCATTACTGAATTGACCCACGTGGAATTGAATTGGTCAGGCTCTGATGCTTCGTTAATCTCATGATCCCAATTAGCAATTTTGCTCTCTACAGTCTCCATCTTGAATTCATTGACCTATAAACTAAAGAGATAAAAATAAATTCATTGCATAATTGAATAGTAGCAATAAATTGGACTGAATTACATTAACGTTAGTAAATCTTAATTCATGAAGTGTCACGATTCTCAATCAGGTATTTAGAGATAAACGCAGGTTAGCTTAGCGTTGTCTTTCTTCAAATACATAAACGTCAAGAATCAAGAATTTGTCTGCCCAGTCTTGCCAGCCATCAGAAATACATTACGAGCGTAAGAACCTTGAGTTGCCTTCAGTGCATTGAAGAGACGAGGCGATCAGGTATTAAATTTAGTACTCTGACTGCTCATTCGCTTCCGTTCAGGCGTCAATCTATAGAATCATTAACATGTGCGATGTGCATTTGCCGCACCGACGTTCAATGCCGGGGGCCGGGAGTGATTCCCGATTCGAGTTCGGCTCCGACTATTCGAGCTTTCTTAACCACCACGCAAAGAATTTCGCTATTTCGCATTATATAAGCCGGGGTCTGTTTCCTATTAATCCTTTAACAAATTCAGCATACGTATAATGCTCCAGTTCTTCCCAGTACTATTACGATTACGACTACCCGCACGCCACCACCGCTGCCACACGTTCGAAGCACAGCTACTTCGAGCCTAGTTTGAGCCTGAGCCCGATTTGGCACCGATCCGAGTGTCCCAAAAATGGCATTCAGTCCGAGAAGAAATTGTATACTGAACCGGAATGCGCTGTACGAAGACGAGCGTGCTCCGAAATACCCGACACGTTATTGGACGAAATGAGGCGACATGATTTCCACCCTGTCAATTCACTACACCACCAAACCATTATCACCGCTTTACTAGCACGCTGGCACGACACAAGCACAGCTTTTTAACTGGCTGATAATCTTGCTCGCCTGCTTTTTTAAAATTCAGTTTCAGTTCTGCTTCGGTCCTTCAGAACAGCTTTCGATCGTGTAAGTTATTCATGTGCTCTGGCGTGCATTATTTTGTCTCCGCTTACTGTTGAGCTGCGCTGCTATTTTTAACCGGATCCGATCTTTCCTTACAACCTTGCGAATAACACCAGCTAAAGTTGTGATGAGTGCCCCGTTTTGGGCTAAAAGGCTTCAGCAAACACAAAATATAACAATCGAACAGAACATTGTTGCCGCAAACGCAGCAATTTAGCTTTGTGAAGTGAAGGCCGTGGCGAGTAAAGTGAAATTCCGCGGGTAAATCCGCCAAGGAGCCGGAAATAGGACACCTGCTGCGCTGTTATTGGCCACGTTGTTAATGTGGATGCTGAAGTGCTTGGCTAAAAACGGGAGCTCCTCGCCTCAACTGAGCTGGAACCAGAACGCAGATCATTAAGAAAGGTTGTTATCTCACAAAACCAATTTTATCGTTTAGGAAAGCAGAAGAGCTGTTCATCAAGTGCTGATTGTGAATCTACATCCACGTTTCGGCATCTTGAAGCTGCAACCATTTCTACAACGCTGTGGTCGTATTGAAAGGTCAAAAAGGTCGTCGTCGTCGTCGTCGTCAAGAATCAATAATTCAAGATGGTCATAGAAAAGAAATCTGAGGGACCGGATCCTGATCCAACTGAGTACTTGTTCGTTTCACTTGAGCAGAAGCGAGTGAGTACTTTTATTTTTTTTTAAACCCGTTTAATACTAAGAAACTTAAGTACGAAACATTTAACTTAAGAACAAAGAGTAGTTACGTTGAGTTGAGTATATGAATCAATTAATGCCCTCCATATCTACTTCCTCATCCTCTGGCTCAAGTTGGAAATTATTCACGCAAATTAGGGTAACATTTTTCGCAATGAGCTCTGATGGAATTCCGAGCGTGATCCTGCTTTTGAAATCCTTCAAGCTGGCGATGTAATTACAATTCTCCTTCTTGCATTTAAAGCTTCCAGACATAGTCTCCAGAAAATGGACTCTTGCCTTTGCTGATTTATGATAATAATCAAGTTATCGTTATATTCCTTCAGTAAAGTAATTTAACAAGTTTAAGAAGTACAATAAGTTGTCTTATCTCATCAAATGGGTCCGATTTCCACTTCACTTTTCCTGACTTAAATTACGTTGAAGGTATCAACTGTTAATTGAAGCAATCATATATGGACTACAATAAATGAATTTCAGATCGATCAAACCAAGCCTTACGATGCTAAGAAGGCTTGCTGGGTGCCTGACGAGAAGGAGGGGTACGTGCTGGGTGAGATTCAGGGTAAGTAATTTAATTCTTCTTACCTTAGTGTTTAGTTTTATTTGCATGAATTTGAACCAATGAAGTTAGGGGAAGATAGGTTAAGTACCTTTAACAAACCAACACCCTTGCACTTCTTGCACATGCACAAATATATGCCCAGTTTGACGTAGTGCTTTCCGAGTTAAGGAGAGAGAAATATTTGTTCATCCTAAAGTCAAACAATTAGAGATAAGTGACTGAACGGTTTCATCAAATCATACCGGTTCAAACAGACTTATTTTGGATGGCCCGGGTAGATTTTCTGCGTTCATCTTCTTATCGCTTGAAACTTGTAAATTTATCTGTTTTTGTGTAGGTACCAAAGGTGACCTCGTCACTGTTGGTATCCCCGGCGGAGAGGTAAGCCGATTTTTAAGAGATTTGCCCAAGACAATCAAGCATTTAGCATTTGCGCGTACCAGCCGACGAATTCTAGCATTTCAGCATTGATTCTCGCAAAAGAAATAGAGCACGCGCATTTCCTAACGTAAAATGGCCATAATTTTCTTAATCAAGCTTTAAAGCTTCCAAACAACCCCCAAAAATATGAGCCCCGCTAATATTCTTGATCTTACTATGCCTTTGCTATAACGCACCAAACTGTGAACTGCCCGTTCGTAGAAGAAAGTATTCAAAAAGGAACAAGTTTCTCAAGTGAATCCACCGAAATTCGAGAAAATTGAAGACATGGCTGATCTGACGTACTTAAGTGACGCTTCTGTCCTTCACAACTTGAAGCAACGTTATTACGCGAGGCTAATATACGTGAGTACCCCGAATGAGGACAGCAATGCTTTAAGCGCGTTTTTCTTTTGTTTCTTTTTCGTTAACACTCCGACCGTATCCAACAAAAATCTGCATCGTCGCACGCACGGTAAATACGAATACGAATGCGAACACAAAAGGTAAAACACTTCAAAAAAGAGCTTGTAACACAAGTGAATCCACCAAAATACGAAAAATGTGAGGACATGTCCAACTTGACGTATCTTAACGATGCTTCTGTGCTCCATAACTTGAAACAACGATACTATACTAAACTAATCTACGTAAGTGTCATCTTCATGTAGGCCGTTTAATTATTCCTCTTTTTCTCTCTTTCACCTGCTCTTAAGATGTAACCCAGCCATCCTGCGTCGGCATTTTCCGTTTCTGCCTGTTTTTGCAAAGATGTCCTATTAATTAATTTACACACTTGCCTTTAACAAGTAACATTGTTTGGCATTTCACTTTCTCTGCTTTTACAGTTAATTCACTGTGACCTATTGGCTAACCTTCAAGTTTCTTGCACTAATTTTTCTAATCCTGCATGATAAAATTGTCAATCGGTCGATCCTCACAGATCGATCCAAATTTCATCTATGAAAAGAGACTTTCATAGAAATCACGATTATTCGCGTGAAATATTCACTTGCCAAGTCACAAGTGAAGCTTAGGCTTTCAGGAAACCGCTACCGCATTGTCATGCAAAGTCTTATGCGAGTGTACTCAAAAATGACACAAAACTCAGTTCTCAACCGAAATAATATCGGATCTCGCGCAAAGAACGCGATGACCCGACCACCGGCGTGCCCGTGCTCAAATGAAATGCAATGTTATACTGCAGTTGACCGTGACCGTTGTCGAAATACAATTGTGTCATGCCTCAAGCCTGTGAAATCAAACAACTGATACGGTTGGTTTTGGTGACGTTACGTTACAGCATTGAGCATTGTTGTCCATGTTCAATATTTCTATTTTAATCATTGTGAATCCCTTTCAACTCCATGCCTTTGCCTATGCCCTTCCAACCTTGAAAGCCGAAACTGAAAGTTGAGATGAAAAGAGAATAGAAAGAACGCGTACACAGCTCACGTGCAATGCCAGCAGTTTGGATATTTTGGATCGCGAATGCAAACTGACTGTCAGAAAAAGCAGCGAGCCTCGCGGCTTGCGCTTCGTGTTTACGTGCTCAATGGACCAGGCAAGCAGGCAAACAGTCGAGACTTGCGTCAGAGAAATATTTTCTCCGTTTTCAAAAATATTATTCATCTTGCAGCGCATGCACATTTGCCATTTGCGTCTTGGCGTGGTCTTTCCTCAACAAGCAGAAGCAAGCAGAGCAAACACAAACATTAGGCTTCACGTCATATCAGTCACTCAGTCAGCCAACAATTTTGCCTTAAAATAACGAGCCAGCGACAGACAGACAAAGCATAACAGCAAAAATCGGTAATCCGAAATCGGGATCGAACGGGAGGATTTTTCATTTTCTCCAATAATTCTAAGCAAAGACTAGACTCTACTAGGCGTATGGCTTACTTTTATGCAGCCATTCATTGACATTTCAATTTTCGCAACCGCACTACCGCAGATGAGAGACTGCGTGAAACTGAAACAGTGACGTCTCACCAGGACAAAAATGCATATAATTCATACACACAGTCGAAAATGTCCATTAAGGTTAGTCAAAGTAGAGCAGAGCAGCAAGCAGCTAGTCACAGCCAAGCCAAACCAATGTTAGATTGTTCTAAATCTGTAAACTTTAACGATCTCGCGGGCAGAACGCGCGAGCATGCTTCCTAGATTTTGAAGTTCGAGTCGCCAAACTGCACATTTTTCTAGCGCTGGCTCTCAGGATGCTGTTGCCAAAAATAACTCTCAACACACCAACCAGGCAGCCAGGAAGCCAGGCCAGGTCTCTTAATGATAACGAATCACACGAGACAGGAAAGCAAATGCAGCAACTTCAGTTTTTGCTGCTGGTCCCAAATATTTTCTATGCCGAGCCGAATGAATGTCGAATCGAAGGCATGAAGAAAATGTTATTCTAAAATCTCAACTCAACTTTCAATTTTTGCGTTGGTTTCCTTTCCCTAAAACCTGATACCTCAATTTATTGCCATCCTCAAATGTTATGTGATGTACGATCATTTCCTGTTCTGTTCAACGGTGAATTTCAATTATTTTAACCCTTGACGTCCTGGCCCAAAATCTGTTGAATACCATTTAATTAGAACGTATGCTCACGGCAAAATTGAAATTCACTGGAGAATTAATCCTTCACCTTGCCTTCACTTCTACCCAAAAATTCATGCCAAAGCCAATTTATGGGTTGCTAATCGAGATTTTATGCGTGCTATGAAATCGTAGACATATTCGGGTCTTTTCTGCGTCGCCATCAACCCGTACAAAAGGTACCCCATCTACACGAACCGTGTCGTTCAGATCTACAAGGGCAGAAGGCGTAATGAAGTGCCACCTCATCTCTTCGCCATTTCTGATGGTGCCTATACGGACATGTTGACAAGTAAGCCAGCGTAAACGTAAATTTTGCTGCTATTCCATTGCTACTACCGACTGGGTTCAGAAATCTAAGGAATCCTGTGCTCGTGTTCCATCGCCCGCCCGGCTTGCGGCTTCTCCCAAGCGGATAATATTTCAGAATTCAGAATCATGCATCTTGCTAGTTATGCATTTTTCCCTGGGCGAAATGCGAACGCGAAATACCGGTTGCCTTTTGAAATCGAATAATTCATTTTCAGAGAGGTTCATGAGTCATGGCTTTCAGACTTTCGCATATTTGCTCGCAAGTCACACGTTGAGCCGAACGAACCTGAGCCATTGCCATTTTTATCAAAAATTCGTATAGCACAGCAGAGAATGAATCATACAAATAGCCATAGCACATTCCTTAGTCTCCCAATAAATATTACCGATTCGTGTGGGAATTCTTCTACCATGCGCGTACAGTTTTTGTGTAAATCAAGATGATTGAACTTGGGAAGTGGCCCACATCGTATTTCGTATTACCCATTTGCTTATTTAGAGACCGGCTCCCACCTCGGCTTCCACTTCCCACACTACGTCAAGCCAGTGAGCCAGCCACATCCCATCAAAAATCGCATTCAATCGCTCAGGCAAGATAAAGGCAAAGGCAGCGTAATGGTAGAGATCTCAGAGATTTTCTATCTCGCCCATGTATGATTCTTCAATGAAGTATTCAGCAGGAACACCAGAGCCCAGTAGTAAAATGGAAATAGTGCCATATGTAAAACCAGTAAAGTGGTAATGAAGATGCTACGGCAAAACTGTAGCCTGCACGTGTCCATAAATGGATCTGCTACTCGGTCTTAAAATAACCTTCCTATATTATACTCAAGCGAAGCCCTGACTTGCCATCTTTTCTTTAGCGTTTTATTTTGTTTTAGTTTTTGGCAATTTGCCGCTATTCTTGAACGTAAAAGAGAGATTCCACAAATCTGATTCAGGAAACTTGCATGCTGGTGTGGCTCTGCTAATGCTGGGCTTTGGACTAGAAGAGGATACAAGAATATTTGAGATCTAACGAGAAAGATTGAGTTGGAAGATGATGATGACGATTAGACACAGGATCATTTCGTGTATGGTTAAACATCACTGCATGGAGCGACACAGTTCCGAAGCTAAACAAAGAATTCAAGGCTTTTCTGTTTAGAGTTCCACGACAGCAGGAGCACTAAGCACTATAATGCAGGATATCAGTTCTAAGATCTGTATTAGCATTGAGAACCATGAAACCCTTTCATATCAGTCTCTGCTCTCTTAACCTGCCTAATATCCGACATGCAAACTAAAGGGGCCATTAGGGATATCCGGGTATTTCTGCGTTCAATCTCAAATCTCAGCCTCAGCTCAGGTGACCGTGACGGGTCTCGTGTCATCGTGACCGTCATCACACGCACACGCGTACGAACACGAGCACATGCTGCATTAAGCCAGGATTCCATTTCCAGTTCAGCTACTTCAGGACCATGAATTCTAATGCTAACTCAATGTGTCTCATTTACAGATAATGAGAATCAATCCATGTTGATTACGTAAGTAATTCTTTCTGCTTCCTATCAATCCTAATCATTACCACTAATCAATACCCTTAATATACATGGAAAAGGCTTACCTCAAGATTTAAGCCATACACACACACGGATGATAACAATTATGAGATTATTACGAGTCTTGCTGATAGATGAACTCGAAACCGCAATCAAAGATTCTAGTTTCAAAGATTAACGATAGCATTAACTAATTCCCGGTTCTTCGAGGAAATGAAATCTTAAATTAATTCCAGAAATGACTTATCTCAAACAAAATGTGAGCGAAACAGGCTTGTCAGATAACAGTCTGGTATAAAGCCTGTACCGATTCAGATGTCTAATGAATTAAGTTATCAGCTGATAAATTAATAATACAGGTCAAGAAAAATTACTTGATCAGCTTGAATAAAAGATAGCAAGATTACGCAGAAGTGGAAAGTGGAAGTCAGGTTCTTGCCTGAGAGAACGTCATATAAAGTAATTTTTATTTAGCCACAATAAAAGTCTCAAGTACAGGTCACAGGCTGCAAGTTAGCAAAGAAAGGTTTCAGTTAATCAGTTAATCGCATCATATTCTTATCAGTTACACTAACTTAAACGTGATTACTAATTCCTCATGATGTCCACAGCGGAGAGTCTGGTGCCGGAAAAACTGAGAACACGAAGAAAGTCATTGCGTACTTTGCCAACGTCGGCGCCAGTGGAAAGAAGGATGATAGCAAAAAGGTGGGGCATTTTTTCAGCAGCTAATTTATCCTGGCTATCCATAATTAATGTATGTTTCGACCTGTCCATGTCCAGGGATCCCTTGAAGATCAAGTCGTGCAGACTAACCCTGTACTGGAAGCGTTCGGTAACGCCAAAACAACGCGTAATGATAACTCTTCACGTTTCGTAAGGCTACGTCTTGAATCTTTAGTTTTCAGTAAGAATTCCGTGCAGTATTAAGAATCCTATCACTTGCAGGGTAAATTCATCCGTATTCACTTCGGGCCAACTGGTAAACTGGCTGGTGCTGACATCGAGTCATGTAAGTCACAATTCACAAGATGGCAATCCAGATTCAAGCACGAGCTACTTACAAATGCGCTTACGCGTATGCGCTTTCTGAACAGATCTTCTGGAGAAGGCTCGTGTCATTTCGCAACAGCCCCTGGAGCGTTCTTACCACATTTTCTACCAAATGATGTCCAACGCCATCCCCACGTTGAAGGGCATGTGCTGCCTCAGCAATGATATCTATGAGTACCATTACGTGTCCCAGGGTAAAACCACCATCCCGAACGTCGATGATGGCGAGGAAATGTTGGCCACCGATGTAAGAGCAAGCCAAGTGTCTTTCACCCAACAAAACAGCAAGATCCATCCTCGACTGCGTCGCCTTTAATGTCTAATGCGTGCCCGTGCCCTCATTTCAGGATGCCTTCAACATCTTGGGTTTCTCGCAAACGGAGAAGGATGAAATCTACAAAGTCACCGCCGCCGTCATGCACATGGGTGAAATGAAGTTCAAGCAGAGAGGTCGTGAAGAACAGGCCGAAGCTGATGGCACCGCTGTACGTAACACGCAAGAAACTGCAACTGCCAAACTAATCTAATTGCTCATTGCCTTGCTTTTACAGGAGGGCGAGCGTGTCGGCAAGCTGTTGGGTGTTGATGGCCAAGAACTGTACAAGAATTTCTTGAAGCCCAGGATCAAGGTCGGTAACGAGTTTGTCACCCAAGGTCGTAACAAGGACCAGGTAATTGAATACCACTTGAATACTGGGTCGGGCCATTGTTGATGGATGAATTAAATTGCTGACTTGCTGACATGAGATTTGCTCGATTTCAGTGCTACTACTCTGTCGGCGCTATGGGCAAAGCCATGTTTGACAGGCTGTTCAAGTTCCTGGTCAAGGTCTGTAACAGAACCCTGGACACAAAGCAGAAGCGGTCCCATTTCATTGGTGTGCTGGATATCGCCGGCTTTGAGATCTTCGACGTAATTCTCAGGCTACAGACTTATGACATGAATCGTCGTGACAATTTTTAACGAGAGATTTTGGTTTTGTTACGCAGTTCAACGGATTCGAACAGCTTTGCATCAACTTCACCAACGAGAAGCTGCAGCAATTTTTCAACCATCACATGTTCGTACTCGAACAAGAAGAGTACAAACGTGAAGGAATTGACTGGGTCTTCATGGTACGAGATAAATGTAGAGAATTACGGTTATAATATGTTTACACGTGATTTGCTTTCTCTTTCAGGATTTCGGTATGGACTTGCAAGCTTGCATTGAGCTGATGGAGAAAGTAAGCTGATTTTTGATTGGCGAGTCAGTGTCCAGACGCAGTTAAAGTTAATGCTCGCCATTGTTATTGTAGCCTCTGGGCGTCTTCTCCATTCTTGAGGAAGAGTCTATGTTTCCGAAAGCCACTGACAACACTTTCAACGAGAAGCTGAAGAACAACCACTTGGGCAAGTCACCAAACTTCATCAAGCCCAAGCCAGCCAAGCCTGGCCAGCAAGAAGCCCACTTTGCCATTGTGCACTACGCCGGCACTGTAAGTGAATCCGTCGATGTCAATTTTGAAGCACACGCACATGACCACGAGTTGGCCAACACAGCCAGCCAGCCATGGATTCGTATAATTGACTTGTCTCTCAGGTACCATACAATCTGACTGGATGGCTCGAGAAGAACAAGGACCCGCTTAACGACACAGTCGTCGATCAGTTCAAGAAGGGTACCAACAGTGTCGTGCTCGAGATTTTCGCTGACCATCCTGGACAGTCTGGCGGTGCTGATGCTGGTGGCAAGGGTAAGTTTTCCCACTCGCCAGAAACAGGGAAACGCCATCATATGATTAAGAAACAGTTTCAGCAATTAGCAGCATATAAAAGATTTATTCATAGCAGCCTTTGATTCGATGACAGGACCGTCCTTCCATGTTTACGTTAAATATTAAATAAACTATTATTAAATACAACTGTATGATGCAGGTGCTAAACGTGGGAAGGGCTCGGCCTTTCAAACAGTGTCAGCCCTCTACAGGGTAATTACATGGATTCTGTCCACCTTTCTCTTCCCAGTAAAAGCTTATCTAATTGTGAATGCGCAATGGCTGACTGAATCGCTTTGCATTTAGAATCTCTTCTATTCTCTTCTTCTTTGACCTTTAACATTGCAATTGCACAAGGAAATCGTAAGGCGAGTAACGAATCGAAGTTACATTTACACATCTCCGAAAATCCGACGTCAGAGACCCGATCCCGAAATCTATTTTAATAATTAAATGAATTATTCATTTACAAACAGGTGGTAAGAAGAAGGGTTCAGGTTTCGCAACTGTATCATCATCCTACCGGGTTCGTTTAATTTACTTCAGTTTTAAGTCGTGGCCCCCGTTCGTTCTAGTTTGACAATCTTACACGGGTGCTACGTACTCGTCCCGACTCAAGCAACTCCTTAAAGAAAGGAACTTGCCACCACCCTCCTACCTTTTGATTATTATATTAGAAATTAGAACAACTAGAGTTATAGTTCGTAAATTTTTATTCCCGCGTTCAAAATATCGTTCAGTGAACTGAGCTGATCTGTTTTGTTCCCCATTCTCAGTCCTATCAATCAATTGCAGTAAAACAAGATATTTTAATCACTTACTGCCACGAATATTTCATTAATTACTTGAAACTTAATTTGGCTTTGCTTAGATTTCGGAGTTGTTTTTGTGCTGTGTGACAAAATAATTAAGAATTAATGAGAATTGTGAATGTTGATTTTAACCAATGACGAATGCAGCATTTCATCGTGTACGTCGTAATGTCATTCGAATGTTAAGATTTTCTGTAAAATACGCTTTTTGGAATACAGTTTAATTGATCTGTTCCTTCTGTGGTTTGAATGGAGAGTTGTGCTAATATGCAATCGTACTCATAAACTTCACCTTCACAGGAGCAACTGAACAATCTGATGACCACACTTCAAGCTACATCTCCGCATTTCATCCGTTGCATTATCCCCAATGAAGTTAAGACACCCGGTAAGAGCCTGAAACTCGGCTTTCGGTTTCGGTGCAGCATAATCAATAACTTTAATATGCTATTGTGGCTTTTCTTCGTGACAGGTTTGATTGACTCGCATTTGGTGATGCACCAGCTGACTTGTAACGGTGTGCTTGAGGGTATCCGTATTTGCCGAAAGGGATTTCCCAATAGAATGGTCTACCCCGACTTCAGACACAGGTAATTAATCGCAGGCGGAGACTTGAGCCGTGCCGAGCTGGCGCGGCGGTTTCTTCGCAATACTGCAAAAATGAAGACATCATTTCTCCCAAGACACTGTAACTGTAATTAAGGCAATATCATGGCGAATATTTAGATACAAAATCTTAGCACCCGCCGCCATGGACGCTGAGAAAGACGAGAAGAAGTGCGCTCAGATCTGTCTCGACTCGATTCAACTGGACGCTGACAAGTACCGATTGGGTCACACAAAGGCAGGTTTAACTTTTAAAGTGGCATCGTCCCGAGTCTCCCGAGTTCTAATTCTTCGGGTTTCATGGTGGATTAGCACACAGGACATGATCCACGAATACGAACAAACCCATGAAACCCGCGTTGTAGCGTTTCCCCTTTTTTCGCCGTGCCGTTCCATCCGTTTAATTACTGATTTTAAGGATGCGAGTCACATACAAGTGAACATGAAGAAAATCTTCACCCTGTACGGCTCTGCCCTGTGCAAAGTGTAATCAATCAATCAGCAGCGAGTTGATTTGATCTTTTCCGGTGTGTTTCCTTTTGTGTGCCCGACCACTACGTACAATAACCATATAAGAATATGGTACTGCCATTGCCACTACTTCTTCTCTGTTCTGGTGTTGATTCGTTGATTGTGATTGATTTGGTAATCCATATCTGTTGCTCTACGCTGCGCTGCTGCAACACTTGCCAGAAGCTCGGAGATCGTTCTGATTCTGAGGAAAAGCTAAATGAAATTGACTCTCATCTCGCAGCCGTCGCAGCCGAGGCGCAATCCATGTAAAAGACTAAAGATGCATCTCTCCACGAAAGGATAAAGCAGAACTAAAGAAAGAAAACTCTGTTCTGCGTTACGATGCGTTGAAGCGTATTTAATTTGTGACGTACTTTTTTCTGTTTCTTGTACTTTCTCTGATGTGCCGCCCTCACCTGACCACCTGACCTGCCCTGGTTTTCGTTTGTACTTGTACACAAAAAGGTACAAAATCCTCGCCCCACAACAAGTGGCGAAGATCACCGACGAAAAGAAGTGTGCCGAGATTATCCTGGACGCTGTACATCTCGAAGCTGACCAATTTCGATTGGGGCATACAAAGGCAAATACAATTGTCTAATTTGCTGAGTTTTGAGTGGCGTGTCGTTGCTGTGTAGTGTTTCGTTTTCGTTTATTTGCTTTTACGTTACACAAAAGTAGCAATTTCTTTGCTAATAAGCGTGACACTGTAGCAAAGTTATTTGAGTCACGTCTTTGTATATTTTATGTAGTTTTGTTGCGTATGATTTTCCAAATTTTGTATCTGCTTACTTGTTTTGTAAGCTTCACCCTGATTTACGTGCTAAAATCGATGCCGATGCACCCGCAGGTCTTCTTCCGTGCCGGTGTGCTCGGTCAACTTGAAGAAATTCGTGATGACCGTCTGGCCAAGATCATCACCTGGATGCAAGCTCACATTCGCTTGTTCCTCACCAAGAAGGATTACCAGAGACTTCAAGAACAACGGTAAACACCAGAAAATAGCGCCGTGCGCCATTTTACTGCGTCAACGTCTGCGGTCTTCATGTCATTGCGCTTTCCTTTTCAGTATCGCGTTGCAAGTCGTCCAGAGGAACTTGCGTAGATACCTGCAGCTCAGGACCTGGAAGTGGTTCACTCTGTGGCAGAAAGTCAAGCCTCTCATCCACGCTGGAAGAGCTGAAGATGAGATCAAGGTGAGTGGGTGCATATGCTTGGCCTATTTAATTGTGTACGCAGCAGCAGTGCCGGTGCCGGTAGTCGTTATTCATAATTAGAAATACCGAATGGCCACTTGCAAAATTACGGCCTATTTAATTATGATTCATTGCCCTCGGGGGACTTTCTTCTCGGTATAGTCCCAGCTGCATGGCATGGCGGGCACCGCTCTGGCTGAGTGGTCTTAAAATAAAACTTTATTATAATTGAAACTTTTGCCGCTAGTGTACAGTTGCAGGGCAAATATTTAATGCATAACTTACTTGCCCATGAAGGCCATGAAAGTAAGTTCGCAGTCACGCCATGGCCACGAGTGTGACGAGAATCCTTGAGAAGGTGTGCAACATTTCTAGCGTCACTGTTTACGAGTTTACGTTTACACTAAAGTCCCGAGCAGGAAAGTTCCGAAACGCGAAACGGTGCCCCGAACGAGCCGGAGCGATGTATCATATTTACCTTTGGCATTTCTCGATTTATGCTCCGCGGAAAACGTAAAGTCGTAATCCGTTCTCTTTAATAAACACTTCCTCAAGCAAGCGCCCGCAGCATCAGCTCAGGATGTCAAGCGTGAAAAAATATTTCTTTTTCCTTTTCATTTGCATTCGTCTAAAATAATCATTCCATTCCTGCTTGCTCCCGAGCTCCAAGTACAAAGTGTAGGTGGATTTTCTCTACGTGTTTGCCTTGCGAATACGACGGAAATAAAGATGTAGCCTTCTAGAAATGTTTTGAAAAAGTATACGTAAGAGTAATATTTCAGTATTTCACCTGCTCCTTCATCTTTCTTCCTTCACTTCACTGCTCACTCCATTCTCGTGGGGCACCATCGAAGGATGGGCCCATGACGAAGACAGTCTTTTACGCATACATACGACGAATTTCAGTCCAGTTTTCGCTTTTAACGTGCCGTAATCTATTCTGCTTATGCGCTTAAAGTTAAGAATTCATACCGACTGTATTTACGAAACGAATCGAGTTACAACTAATTAATTTAATTAAAATAGCAGTTAAAGCGAAAAATGATAAGAAGTTAATACTTACTTAATAGAAAAATGCACACGTGCATGAAGTTTTGTGATTCTGCGTAATTCACGCAATTTGAGGGCAGTCTTTAATAAGCCACGCCAGAATGGTCGCTGCTGCAGACGACTTCCAGCACTCCGCTGGCCTGGCTAGCGCCGACTTCTTTACTAAAGATGACCTTCTAAAACAGAAAATGGAGGAGAAGGCCATCAAGGCCGAGGAGGCACTGGCGAAGGAGGAGCTGCGGCGCAAGGAGACCGAGGAGAAGAACGCCAAGTTGGCACAGGAGAAGCTGGAGCTTGCTGCCCAGCTCGAGAAGGAGAAGGGAAGTCTGGGTGACATCCAGGAGAAGATCTCCAAGATCTCCGCACAGAAGGCCGACCTCGAGTCACAGCTGGGCGTAAGTCACGCTAATCATTTCCAGACTGTTTTCAACAATTCAGCTGACCCACTTTGATTGACGATTGACGACTTTGAATTTGAATTCGGGAATGACGTCAGATGCAAATGCCAATAATAGCACGACACTTGCCCTACGTAACTCGCAGCTGTATCTTTTTTTCGCATTTCGCAACATTCCACTCCACTTAAAAATGGACAGAAATAGTAATAGGCTAAATATAACGTTGAGAAGTCTGTAGTGTTTACAAATCTTCGAATGTAAGCCACTCAAATTTCCAACTTGTACGATGGCGATGGATCCTTGCGTGGGATTCGGCAGGTTTACGATTACGTTTTCGTACGAAAGAAGATGAATTACATGCTGACTGTAAGCAGTACCGAAAGAAACCCTTCCGAAATGAAGAGACCGTCTTGTCCCGTCTAAATAAGTAATCTCCTTATAAAAATATGACAGGTGTGTATGAATGCACGTCCATAAATTATATAATTCAGGCTACGCGTGCTTTTGCTGATTTTGCTAACGAATCTCAAGTCTCGATATTAAGAATGAGTTCAAATTCCTTACAAAGTTCAGTGAATGCTGTTCAATTACGAAAATGCAAAAATGCACGGGAAATGAACAAAATTCTTAAATTCCTCTTCAAAAATTTGACGAAGTGTACTTGACTTGAATTTTCTGACACAGAATTGACGTTAGCACGGACGTGAACGTAAAGCTAAAATTATTCGAGAGATAAGTGGAAACAACAAAATTTTGACTTTACTTGACTGAAATTCAATGTCAGACTGAGCTGGCGACTTTTTGTAATGCATTTTTATGCTTTCACGTGCACAGGACACCACCGAGCGCCTGCAACAAGAGGAGGATGCCCGCAATCAGCTCTTCACCTCAAAGAAGAAGCTCGAGCAAGAGCTCCAAGGACTCAAGAAAGAAATTGAGGACATGGAACTCAACCTGCAGAAGGCTGACGGTGACAAAAACACGAAAGACCACCAGATCCGTACTTTGAACGATGAGATCGCTCACCAGGACGAACTCATCAACAAGTTGAACAAGGAAAAGAAGCACATGCAAGAGAGTAGCGCAAAGACTGCTGAAGATTTACAGGTAAATTCGTACATTGCATTGTGCATGCACTGAAGAATTCCGGCGAATTGCATTGCTAAGCATTGCTGAATTTCTGATTTGTGCGCTGACAGGCGGCAGAAGACAAAGTCAACCATTTGAACAAAGTAAAGGCAAAACTGGAACAAACCTTAGACGAATTAGAGGACTCGCTTGAACGCGAGAAGAAGCTTCGCGGAGACATTGAGAAGGCCAAGAGGAAGGCAGAAGGTGATCTGAAGATCACCCAAGAAGCTGTGAACGATCTCGAACGAAACAAGAAGGAATTCGAACAGGCCATTCAACGAAAGGATAAGGAAATCTCTTCACTCACGGCTAAGCTTGAGGAAGAGCAGTCTCTTGTTGGAAAACTCCAGAAGCAAGTCAAGGAACTTCAGGTAAGCGAAGCTATTATGCGAGGTAGGTCGATTTTTCAAGATACAGAAGCAGAAACGTGAATTTTTACACGTCTTCAGGCACGCATTGAGGAGCTTGAGGAAGAACTTGAAGCCGAGAGACAAGCACGTGCCAAAGCAGAGAAACAGCGATCTGACCTCGCACGAGAACTCGAAGAATTGAGCGAACGCCTGGAGGAGGCCGGTGGCGCGACTGCCGCACAAAGTACACGCACGCTTTAAGCCAAATTCTTTAAGAGGCGTGGCATGTTGACATTAATGTGACAATTTGCTCAATTGCAGTCGAATTGAACAAGAAACGCGAGTCTGAATTGACGAAACTCCGTCGCGATGTCGAGGAAGCGAATATTCAGCACGAGTCGTCGATGGTCAACCTCCGCAAGAAGCACAACGATGCTGTTGCTGAAATGGCCGAACAAATTGACACCCTCAACAAACTGAAGGCCAAGGCTGAGAAGGACCGATCACAAATGGCTGGAGAATTGAACGATGTCCGAGCTGCGATGGACCACCTGAGTAAGTTAAACAGGCGCTGAAGCTTCGGGGACCCTTGAAGAATTTTATTGAATGTGACGATTTCCGAATAAAATTCATGGCGTCAATTGAACGTGCTTATTTGTGAATAGGCAACGAAAAATCTGCCCAGGAGAAACTGAACAAAACGATGCAGCAAAACTTGAATGATCTGCAAACCAAGCACGAAGAGGCTTCAAGGACACTTTCCGATCTTGACAACTCCAAAAAGAAGCTCGCAAACGAGAACTCGGACCTTTCACGCCAGCTTGAGGATGTTGAGTCTCAAGTGTCGCAGTTGAACGCTCTGAAGGTGCAGCTCGCCCAACAGCTGGAGGACACCAAGCGACACGCCGATGAGGAAGCACGCGAACGCGCCACACTCCTCGGCAAATTCCGCAACGTTGAGCACGATCTGGACGGGCTCCGAGAACAGGTAAGCCAAGTTTAGGCAGTTATTATTGACACTGAATAAGTGAAGAAGTCATGAAAGAATGACATAAGGTTGAGTAAACTGAGAACAAATATACTAAGTTAGTAATTAGGCTTTATAATTTGATGAGTATAATGAACTATAATTACTAAATTTCAATTCGAACAGCTTGACGAAGAGTCCGAGGCCAAGGCAGATCTCCAGAGACAGCTCGCCAAGGCCAACGCTGATGCTCAGTTGTGGCGTGCCAAGTACGAGTCTGAGGGAATTGCACGCGTCGAAGAGCTGGAAGAATCCAAGTAAGTAGCCATATCATTTGATTACCGCAGCAGAAGTCATGGGACAATTCTCATTTGACATTTTTTCTATTTTCTAGGCGCAAACTGCAAGCCCGCCTCACGGAGGCTGAGGAGACGATCGAATCCCTCAACCAACGGGTCATCGCCTTGGAGAAGACGAAGCAGAGACTGTCTGCCGAGCTGGAGGACATGCAGCTTGAGGTCGAGCGCGCCCAATCGATGGCGGCGCAAATGGAGAAGAAACAAAAGTACTTCGACAAAATCATCGCCGAATGGAAGACCAAGGTCGACGATCTTGCTGCTGAACTGGACGCTTCTCAGAAGGAGTGCCGCAACTATTCCACCGAACTCTTCCGCCTCAAGGCTGTCTTCGAGGAGGGACAAGAACAACTTGACGCAGTTCGACGTGAGAATAAGAACTTGGCTGATGAAATCAAGGACCTCATGGACCAGATCGGAGAAGGTGGACGAAATATCCACGAGATTGAGAAGGCAAGAAAGCGACTGGAGGCTGAGAAGGAGGAGCTCACCGCCGCCCTCGAAGAGGCCGAGTCCGCTCTGGAACAGGAAGAAAACAAGGTCCTTCGTGGCCAGCTTGAACTTTCTCAAGTTAGGCAAGAAATCGACAGAAGAATCCAGGAGAAGGAAGAAGAGTTTGAAAACACACGTAAGAATCATCAACGCGCACTGGACTCCATGCAAGCTAGTTTGGAAGCTGAAGCTAAAGGAAAGGCCGAGGCACTTCGCATGAAGAAGAAGCTCGAGTCTGACATCAATGAACTTGAAATTGCTCTTGACCACTCGAACAAGGCGAATGCAGAGGCGCAAAAGAGCATCAAGAGGTAGTGTTTAATGCAATTCTACGCAACTGACATTCTTGACAATTTCATTTTCTTTAATTCTGGCAATTTATCGTTTCAGATATCAGCAACAACTCAAGGAGCTCCAACAACAGCTTGAGGAAGAACAACGTGCTCGCGATGAGACGCGTGAACAGCTCCAACTCGCCGAACGACGAGCAAATGCTCTGGCTAATGAACTGGAGGAATCAAGAACACTCTTGGAACAGGCCGACCGCGCCAGGAGAACCGCAGAACAAGAACTCACCGACGCTCACGAACAACTCAATGAATTGTCTGCTCAAACCGGTTCGCTGGCAGCCGCCAAGAGGAAGCTTGAAGGAGAACTTCAAACTCTTCACGTAAGTGAACTTAATTTCAATATGCCATTAAAATTAGTGGACTAATAATCCAATGATGATGATTCTTCAGGCCGATCTTGAAGAAATCCTCAATGAAGCCAAGAACTCTGAGGAGAAGGCGAAGAAGGCCATGGTTGATGCCGCCCGACTGGCCGACGAGCTCCGTGCCGAGCAAGAGCACGCGCAAGCCCAGGAGAAGATGCGCAAGGCGATTGAGACCCAGATCAAGGACTTGCAAGGTAAGACATATCCTCACTGGATTTTAGTGTTACAGTATTTTGTTGCTGTATTAATGATATCGAGAACGTATCACTAGATATTAACAGATGGAAGATCTTTGTATTAAGAAATTTGTAAAGTGGAACATTCATCATGAAAGAGAAAGAAATAACGAATGTATGCAAGGGGACTAAGCTGTTACTTAACATCAAGGCGATTTCATATATTAAAATTGTAGTGTGAGATCCATCTTCTTCTTCTTTGATTCTAGCAGAACGAAATCTTCATCCTTGCAATGCCATTTTGTAAAGTTCGATCGCTTACGGGTGTGGTGATCTTTACGCAATTTTCCGTGGCACAAATCAGGGGCATGTTCATCTCAGCTAAATTAATTGCTTCATGTTTCTCCTTGTTGGTCATTAGTGATAGGAAGTTGCCAACTTCAATTCTTTTATTTTAACATTTTCCACTGCGGTCTGTCTTCCAAATCAATAACAAACTCCCGATATCGACCATAAGCCTATGACTTCATAATTGCAGTGCGCCTTGACGAAGCCGAGCGTGAAGCGCTGAAGGGAGGCAGGAAGATTATCGCCAAGCTGGAAGAGCGTGTCCGTGCAATTGAGCAAGAACTTGATGGCGAGCAACGGCGACATGCTGATGCCCAGAAGAACCTGCGCAAGGGAGAAAGACGCATTAAGGAACTCACGTTCCAGGCTGAGGTAAGTTTGATTAAAACATTTTAATAACTATTCAACTACAACATTAGATGTGATTATAAGAGGAGTAGGTGGTTAAGTAAGTGATAAGTCGGAAGAAACCGTAAATTAACAGAACATAAATTAACATGGCGCATCTCTAAAAAAAAGAGAATATCTTCCTGAGACTCTTCTTGCTGGCTTCGTCAGCCATGTTTTGAAATCGAAGAATCGAAGTTATTCGACTCTTTTGACTGAACTCTTTCGTTGCTCTTTCCGGCTTCTTTTTTCTGCTTTCTGATTGGTGGAAACCAAAGGAGTTAAGGAAAGAGAAAGAGGACCGAGAGAGAAAGAAAAAAAACGAACGGAAAGCAAATGTTGTTTGCGCTGTGCAGTGCAGCATCCATGATTGATAACATTCACGTTCTTCATTCATTTTGCAGGAAGACCGAAAGAATCACGAGAGAATGCAAGACCTGGTCGACAAGCTCCAACAGAAGATCAAGACTTACAAGAGGCAGATTGAGGAGGCCGTAAGTTGAATATTTTCTTTATCCCGTCGTGGCAAACTTGTGAAATGCTAAATTAATATCAAATTAAATCGGGTTGACTTTTTCAGGAGGAAATCGCTGCCTTGAATTTGGGTAAGTTTCGATTAGTAATAATTTATTATCCGTTTGTCATAGTATATATACTATTTATATCTTACTATATCTCATTTATTATATTAAAGCTAAATTCCGCAAAGCACAGCAAGAACTTGAGGAGACGGAAGAGGTAAGCCTGTTGCTTTATTTGCATAATTAGAAATGCAATTTAGCAATTCGAAACAATCCTCACATCCAATTCTAAAATAGCGCGCCGATATGGCGGAGCAGGCGATGACGAAACTTAGAGCAAAGGGACGTGCTAGCTCAGCTGCACGTGGATTGAGTCCACCGGTAAGATGATAAAACGCATTTATGCTAAAACTTAGATCCTTATCATTAATCATTCTTTACTCTGTAAATCAATGCATCTTGATTGTTGAGTAACTTGCAAATTCATGTCTCTACTTATGTATCTCTCTTTGTTTCTTTCTTTCCGCTCTGTCGTATTCTGTCGTAATCTTCAACCTTTTCTCGTCGCACGTCGTCGGCCATCATGAATCCGAATCTGGTCACAGCCAAATCCAAGAAGACAAATCGCCTTTGAATAAACTTTCTATTACAAAATAATTTACTTGCAATATAACGTCAACAGAGTAAGTACTCAAGTACGATTTGTGTGGAAGTGGAGCGTGTGCTAGAGAAAATGAGTGAATTTGAATTTAAATTGAATTCCTGCTCGTTGATTTACCCCAAAATTTGCAAAACTGAATCTTCATTGGTTTGAGTTTATTTTCCTCGATCTTCCATTCCTTTGAACGGATTTCAGTTGATCTACCTTTTAATTCAAGATTTTGTGTTTTCTAGCCTACAAAACCGTTACGATTCTTGGAATTAACTTTTGTATTTGAATTTTTCAGTATCGACCACCAAGATATGCTGACGCCAGATCCTACGATCCCTATCAGAACTCGGACGGCTTCTTCTAAATCAGAAGCACCAAAATTTCGGACAGCGAAAGCAATTTGATTCGACACGAACGCCAAATTGGGCCGAGACAAGAACTCTACGTTTCTGACAGTTTTTCTAGTTTACGACGACGCGACGACCAGAAATTGAAATTCAGAGCGACGAGGACAAGAAATTAAATTATACATTAGCTTAACGTTTGTCTCTTCTAATCTGTACTGTACTCTTTATCTTCTAATTATATACTACTTGGTGGATAGGATTCTTCCCCACGGAAGTTTTCTCCACATATATGTGAGCTATCTAGTCAACTTTAAATTATCGACCTTCGGGTTTCTTCACTTTAGATGAATTCGGCTTACGATAAGTTAAATTAGTGTAGTGAGGTAATTAAGCGTGCAGTGCGATAACAATGATTCAAACAATATCTCTTGACCGTTTGCAATGGAAAGAATGGCAAGCGAGCACTCAGTGCAGTTAATGTTTAGAGTCGGAATGATTTCTTTCATAACATGATGACGACCTTTTTGACTTCAGCAAGAACACAAACATGCATTTGACGACACGACGACGACCACGAAATCAGTGGAAGAAGTCGATTCTGAACCGGACTAGACTGCAATTAAAATCTTCTGGCGCTGAATCGCCATTTTAACATTGCAGATTGGTCAGAGATTCGATCGTGGATGCTAAGATTATACGATTAGATTATTTGAAGTAGCTGACTTGACTTTCAAAATTGTTACCAAATATGTTAATTAGAATTATTGGGACCTTGCCATGTCATGCAGAGCGGAGTGCCTCCACCTGCGCCTTTAATCTTTGCCTTTCTGTGCTGTGTTTAAAATTGAGCAAAATTGATGAATAAATTAAGGTATTGTATGTAAGTGCAGATGAACCAAACGCGAGCCCGAGCCGTTGAGTTCTTATGCATGTATACTTTTTTGGTACACCAGTTGCTGGAACCGTTGGCTCAAGTGCAGTTGCTTGCGTATAATTTCCATGCCTGCTTGCTTTTATTGTTTTGATTGCTCCAATGTAATTAAATTCTATCATTTGATCTAGCCCAGTCGAATCCGGTGGTATTTTCATCAGTTGCACTGTCGCTCCTCGCTGGAATGAAAATTTTACAAACATCGACATTGCATTTATTTTTTATTATTCGACGACGGTTGGTGCGAACCAAATCCATGCCACAAGGAAATGCTTTTTGATTTGTATTCGGTAAGTTTTATGTGTCTAAAGTTTAAGTTGTGATTCGAAAGTGAATCCGTCAACAGCCTCCAGAACGTGGCTCCGTAATTCGTCGCACAGAAACAGCACAAGCACCAGCACATTCGTTCCGGTTGCTTCCCTTTGTTTTGTTTCTCCTCATCCGCATCCTTGAATTGAGTTGCAGGATTGCCGGTAATCGAACCAAGGAGCGACACAAAAGCTTGAGTCTGTTCTCTTTGGCAGTTGGGACTTCGACTTCGTCGCTTCCACTTCTCGACGCCTCCACGCCACGAACGGATGAACCAACGAGGGTAACCAGTAACCAGATAAGGTAACTAATTTTGGAACCGAATGCATGCAAACCGACATTCTCAAAGGTGAAGAGTGCAGTGCGCTAATGAATTCTGCCGTAATTTTTTCTGAAGTTGGCTTGGCTATCACGAGAACAAGGCTTGAATTGGAAATATCCTTCGCGTTTGCATCTATCTGATCAGTCCACCTGAGTGGGTAACAATGGCATCCTGGAAGGCGAAACTAAACTTTCCAAAGGCTTCTTCAAAAGCGACAGCTACAACCTCCTCAGAAATTCCCGTCGATAATGCCAATGAGCCTCAGCCATCGACGTCACGAGCCATGGCTCTGGAATGCAGCTTAGGGTTGGGCACTAGCGAGCAAGCGACTGGGCTCGCTCCACCGCCAAGTAAGTTGACCGGTACCGGTGATCCTTGCGAATGAGTCAACTGGGATTGAAATATTTATGACTTCTAATTTCTACAGACATAAAAGACGTACCCGCAGTTCGCGACTGGTTGAATAAAAAGATGGTCTCAAATCCCGAGGTGGCTGATCAAGAGTTTGTGGGCTTCTTGTATGCTGAAAGGATCAAAACATTTATTGACAACAAATGGCCAACTTGGTTGGATGATGCCAAGACCAACGATTCCAGCGGCAGGAGAAGCAGCAGGAAGAGGAGCGCTGCAATTACCGAGCCGGGCCCAGACCTCTGCATGGCGTATGCACTGGCAATGGCTGGATTTATGTATTGCACCGAAGAAAAGGAGGTCAAGTGCTTCGTCTGCCATCGGCGCAAAAATGTAAATGAATTTTCCAACATCACTGACCCCTGGGAAGCTCACAAAGAAATGTTTTCCGAGTGTCCCTTAATCAAATTGGGGAAGCGTGCCAAACCGGACGAGTACAATTTGAACACTGTTCTAATGCTGATGGGTGAATGTGAAGCTCTGCGGCTAGAATATGAATACCTTCAGCTTGAGAAGAGAACACAAGAAATGCTGGAGGAGTTGGACCAAGAAGAAGAATGAATTAACTGCCTTTACGACGCTTCCGGTCTTTTGACTGCCCACTATTATTTTAATAATTCCGCTTTCAGCTTGTAATTTTAAAACATAAGTTTGTACTTTTAATTTTCTTCGTGCTCTTATGTCGTATTTTAGGTCGTATTTAGATAGTTTCGTATTTTTGTATTTTCGTATTAAGAGGCGAAGAAATAGAATGGAGTTCGGTTTTAACTTTAGCAATTGAAGTCGAATGTCGAATGTCCAAGGATTGTCCTGCCGAACACTGAATTGAGTAGTAGTGATCCCCAAGTAGGTAAAGGAATAAATACGTAGATCAACGAGGAACATTCCATATATCCAGCCCAAATATTAATGTTTGCTTCTTAGGCCGTGTCTACCGCTGAAAACGACTTTGCAGTCATCCGAGCAAAGCGATAAGGTTTCTAAGAATTGCATTTCCGTTGCACAAATAGTCACTACGAGTTTCCAAACTTTGATTGCACCTTCATTTTGCACAATCTAAGTGGATGCCGCATTGCAGTTGATGTTACCTTCCCCTAAAGTTATCCCGACAAGGCACACATTTTCCGCCGGCATAGCGGAAAGGCACACTTGACGGTTGAATTTCTGCAAAATCATATGGCATCACCGGCGGACTCTCATCTCTCTCCCGTGCGCAGTTTAGCGGTGCATTCCCGAGTTGTTTTCAAGCCTCTCGCCATTCCACTAGCGCTGGCATGTACACTGCGCGAAGTTTTGTCTGGACTGCGGTGTCCCGTACTCGCGTGGAGCTACTCAGCAGCAACTCTCTTAACCGTGCGTAAAGCTAAAAACTGATGTGCACGAGTTAACTCCCTCAAATGGACTGCCTCTTTTGTTTTTGTTTTGTTTTGTTATGTTTTGAGAAAAGGAATGATTCCGTAAGAAATCATTTGCATTCTCAAAATAGGAGTTTCGAGAATAAGTCGATTGCATATTTTCATGTTTTGAGAATTCGCGTATCTACGCTTTTATCGCTAAAAAATTGGAAAAATGCGAACTTTGCCAAATTTTGAGAATTTGTTTTTTAAAATGGACGGTGGAATCCTTTTGAGAGGCTTGAGACCCTCTTGAGCACCACCTCAACCGTCTCAAACTGGTCGATTCAGTAAACTCCCTCACCGGGTCTCACTGCTCTCACATTTCTGAGACGGTATCAGAGGGTCTCAGTTGCAATTTGCCCCTTGTTCTCCCATTTCGTGGCGCATTGGTTCCATTTAGTATTCAAGTATATTGAGAATTTTTTTTGAAAGTGCAACAATTACATTTCGTAAAAATTAAAAGAGCATTAAAATTAAAACGCTTAGTGCAATGAACGTGTTTTCTTAAAATTCGAAAATTATCTGGTCATTTTTATTTGGGCAGTCTCCGTTTATTGAACAAAATATTTTGACTTCGCTGTGTTGAATATTTGGGCTCTGGCTCAAAAACAAGAGCACTGACTCGAATATTTCTCCAGATAGAACTGGGATATTATATCACAAATCTTTGATTGATTAGAACTTCTAATGTAACTACAAATTCAGCTATATTTCAGTGAGAGCTGAGCAGTAGACGGTCAGTGCAATTATTGTCGGTGCCGCTACTGCTCATTCATTAATTCTATTGGAAAAACGAGTGGAAAAATCAAAAATTCATCTCTGGCTCGTGAAACAAAATTTGTTCACTTATTTAAATTATATGATTGGTTTATTTCTATGCGCAATAAACTTTCTACCATATCCATTCGAAGGGCACTGACTGTGACAGCACTAACCCTTCAGTTCTTCCCGATTAACTAAGTCGATGCACAATTGACACAGAATCGCCCTAAAGAATTTGAAAAATTTAATTAAATGACCCCGATTAACTAATTAAATATATGAAACACAGTATGTTTTCAATTTCATATTCAGTGGATGCCAATAACTTTGTCATTGCGGTCTAGATATAAGAAAAGCATATGTGA
This sequence comes from Mesaphorura yosii, assembly GCA_009869945.1. Lineage (NCBI taxonomy): Eukaryota > Metazoa > Arthropoda > Collembola > Poduromorpha > Tullbergiidae > Mesaphorura > Mesaphorura yosii. Next base: position 161,121 of record WIXG01000171.1, read on the forward strand.
GACCGTGTTTAACCTACGCTTAAGATTTCTGGCTCAGTGAGGCTGTTTTTCGGTCTTAACTTGAGGCTGAGAAGAGTACGAAATCGACTGATTCCGGAACTCCACCAATGACACAGTTTTTAGTCTCAGCATCAGTGAGATCAGTTTCAGTCTTACCGATACCAAATTACTGAATCGATTCTGAGCCTAAGAGTCAGTTGAGGCCTCTCAGAATGAGTTAGTGAATTCACCTACAGGGCCTAGTTGATTACTATCAGAATCTAGTCTAGTAACTTTTTCAATTTTCTATTTTCAGCAGCCATATGCAGCGATCAACTGTCATAATTGCTCCCAGCATTAACTGATTCCTCTTTTTCGACTAAGTATTTTACTACCTCCAAATTCCCGTTGTTAGTAGCAATGTGCAGCGGTGTACCCTCATACTTGCTCTTAGCATTGACATCTGCCCCTTTTTCGACTAGGTATTTTACTACCTCCAAATTCCCGTTGTTAGTAGCAATGTGCAGCGGTGTACTCTCACTCGTGTTCTTAGCATTGACATCTGCCCCTTTTTCGACTAGGTATTTTACTACCTCCAATTTCCCATTTATAGCAGCAATGTGCAAAGGGGTATAGTGACAGGTGTCTTCAGCATTAACCTCTCCCCCTTTTTCGACTAAGTATTTTAATATTTCGAATTTCCCATTGTTGGTAGCAATGTGTAGCGGTGTATCCTCATACGTGCTTTTAGTATTGACATCTGCCCCATTTTCGACTAAGTATTTTAATATTTCCAATTTCCCGTTGTTAGTAGCAATGTGCAGCGGTGTACCCTCATACCTGCCCTTAGCATTGACATCTACCCCTTTTTCGACTAAGTATTTTACTACCTCCAATTTCCCATTTATAGCAGCAATGTGCAAGGGCGTATAGTGACAGGTGTCTTCAGCATTAACCTCTCCCCCTTTTTCCACTAAGTATTTTAATATTTCCAATTTCCCGTTGTTAGAAGCAATGTGCAGCGGTGTACTGTCACTTGTGTTCTTAGCATTAACTTCTGCACCATCTTCGACTAAGTATTTTACTACCTCCAATTTCCCGATTTTAGTAGCAATGTGCAGCGGTGTTCCCTCATCCGTGTTCTTAGCATTGACATCTGCCCCTTTTTCGACTAAGTATTTTACTACCTCCAATTTCCCGTTGTTAGAAGCAATGTGCACCGGTGTACTCTCACTCGTGTTCTTAGCATTGACATCTGCCCCTTTTTCCACAAAGTATTTTACTACCTCCAATTTCCCGTTCTTAGTAGCAATATGCAGCGGTGTGTTGTGATATTTGTTCATATTATTAACATCTACCCCTTTCTCGACAAAGTATTTTACTACCTCGAATTTCCCGTTCTTTATAGCAATGTGCAGCGGGGTATCCTCAAACTTGCCCTTAGCATTGACATCTGCCCCATGTTCGACTAAGTATTTTACTACATCCGATTTCCCATTTACAGCAGCAATGTGCAAGGGGGTATAGTGACCAGTGTCTTCAGCATTAACATCTGCCCCTACTTCAACTAAGTATTTTACTACCTCCAATTTCCCATGGTTAGTAGCAATGTGCAGCGGTGAGTCCTCATACGTGCTCTTAGCATTGACATCTGCCCCATTTTTGACTAAGCATTTTAATATTTCCAATTTCCCGGTTTTAGTAGCAATGTGCATTGGTGTACCCTCGTACTTGCTTATTGCATTGACATTTGCTTCTTTTTCGATTAAGTATTTTACTACCTCCAATTTCCCGTTGTTAGTTGCAATGTGCAGCGTTGTACCCTCATACGTGCTCTTAGCATTAACTTCTGCACCATCTTCGACTAAGTATTTTACTACCTCCAATTTCCCGGTTTTAGTAGCAATGTGCAGCGGTAAACCCTCATACGTGCTTTTAGAATTGACGTCTGCCTCTCTTTCGATTAAATATTTAACTATTTCCCATTCCCCCTTTTTTATGGCAATGTGCAGCGGTGTGCTCACATCAAAGTGTTTATGGTCAACATCTGCCCCATTTTCGACTAAGTATTTTAGCACTTTAAGATGCCCAAATACTACTGCAATGTGCAGTAGTGCGTTGTGATATTTGTTCCTATCATTAACATCTACCCCTTTCTCGACAAAGTATTTTACTACCTCGAATTTCCCGTTTTTTGTAGCAATGTGCAGCGGGGTATCCTCTAACTTGCCCTTAGCATAGACATCTGCCCCATGTGCGACTAAGTATTTTACTACATCCGATTTCCCATTTACAGCAGCAATGTGCAAGGGGGTATAGTGACCAGTGTCTTCAGCATTAACATCTGCCCCTTTTTCGACTAAGTATTTTAATATTTCCAATTTCCCATTCTTAGTAACAATGTGCAACGGTGTACCCTCATACGTGCTCTTAGCATTGACATCTGCTCCATTTTGGAGTAGGTATTTTAATATTTCCAATTTCCCGTTGTTAGAAGCAATGTGCAGCGGTGTACTCTCACTTGTGTTCTTAGCATTGATATCTGCCCCTTTTTCGACTAAGTATTTTACTACCTTCAAATTC